>PVJN01016117.1:32459-43084 GCA_004026805.1 Lasiurus borealis | reverse complement strand
CTACACCATGATTCAAGACAAAATTTCATTTATTTGTAATTAGAAATAAATATTTCACAATATATAATTACATATTGTTTTTGTGATTAATCACTATGCTTTAATTATGTTCAATTTGTAACAATGAAAATACATCCTGCATATCAGATATTTACATTACAGTTCATAACAGTAGCAAAATTACAGTTATGAAGTAGCACTGGAAATAATTTTATGGTTGGGGGTCACCACCACATGAGGAGCTGTATTAAAGGGTCTGGCATTAGGAAGGTTGAGAACCACTGCACTAGAGGAAGGCTCCTGCCTGGCCCCAAATTAATGCTTTTCTAGTCTCTCTTTTCATTTGCGTGCAGCCTCCTCCAAAACCCGAACCCTGAACCAAGCGGGATGTGGAAAGGGGCTCCCACATCTGGCGCCCAACAGGGGATGTGAAAAGGGTTCCCTGCCCACATCTGGAACCTGACCACAGGACATCTGGAGGAGAAGGTATTTTTCGCCTAAGAGCGAAGAAAGGAAAATTCACCAAGGAAAATGGTGAGGGAAAATTCACCTAGGAAAAGGTGAGGGAAATTCAATGTACGCAAAGCCCACAGATTAACTGCAGAGTCTTGATCTGTAAGTAGGGTGGAAACGTCTTTTTTAGTCAGGGTAATAAGGAAGAATGAGGTTATAAATATAAAGTAAACTTTATTATAGACTTTTGGTTTGCATGCTTAAATAATGTGGTTTCTTGTTCAAATTAAAATCTTAGTTTGTATTTGGAATCTGAAACCTGTAATAAGTGAAACTCCACTGCTGAAACCACCTCTGGTATGGAGAAATTCAAAGGTGGCAGGAGAAGGCAAGGCTATCTGCATTTTTGCAATGAAATTACTTAAGGTTTCATTTAAAAATTATAGAAGAACTCGCAGGGAAATGCTAATCTTGGCCAAATTAGGTGCTAGTTATTACTTCGGAAAGCGAAAAAGAAAGAAAAAAATTTAAGATTTGTCTTTATCTTTTAAGCATGAAAAGAAATTTGGCCAGATCTGTTACTGATGTTTAACCCTCTCTCCCGCCCCCCCCCCCCAAGTAAGCAGGATGTGGGGGAAGGGAGAGACACATGACAATCCAATATGAAAACCCACTCTCCTAGAATGCTAAATTTAAAGTCTCCTTTCTCACCATGAAAAAGTATGTCTTGTATTTTGTGTTATTAATCTAGAAATTGCTAAATATTTGACTTGCCAGCTTTAAAAGTTCAAGATTCAAATTAAATTGTGAGAAAATAAAATTTCTCTAATAATTAGGAATTCAAAATATGTTGTTTATTGGTCTAATTAAGAAAGGAATAATTCTGTGATTACAACCAAAATATTTCTATGCAAAAACTAGTTTAAATATAATTGATATCTTAAGACTATAAAAGGTATTATAATATTTAAATCATATATGAATATATATATATATTTGATGGTTTTTTCCATGTTAAAATTTCAAGGCTTTCACAGAGATCTTGGAAAGTTCCATGGGCCCAGAGTAATCAAGAAATTTGTTCTCTCTTCTTAAAGGAAATCTTTTTAAATTTAACCAATCTAATATACTTGAAATTGCATGGAAAACTTTATCAAATAAGAATTAATAATTATATTTTAAATGTTATAAAGGTTTTGGTCTCTAAGAAGGGCAAAATGAAGTAACTAAATATTTTTTAAAATTCGAACAGCAGAATTTAAAATAATAAAAAGCCCATAGCCACCTGTATTCTTAATTAAGCTAGAGGCGGGGCAACATGTGTAACTTGTGAATCAGACATAAACATTTACTAAATTTGCTTTGCTTTTTAAATGAAGATATCTACTTTAATTACTTAAAACAAGGTTTTCAGCTAAATGAAAAGCCAGTGTGTTTGAAAGGAATTTGATTAAGTACTCTAAAAAAGTAAGACCTTGTCTATATAAAAAGAAATTGACAGCCAGTTTAAAATTGAATTGCCATAGCCCAAAGCAAAGAATATCCTTATATGATATTATTCTACAATGTCATAATTTTTGATATTTTACAACAGTATATTATACAAATATCTCAAACAAACTTACAATCTAATTCTATGAATGTTTGGTAGCAATTTTAAACAGATCATGAAAGGAATTAAGACAGTGAGAAGGCACTTGAGCATTCTATATTGGCTTTTCCTTGCTCTTTTTGCCAAGAGGGACCCTCCCACAGCTGTTGAGTGAGCTTTCTGTTCATGCTGGGGTTGAACCCTCTTGGTGGCTGGTACTATGGATCTGTCTCTTACCCAATGGTGTGAGCTGGGCCCTCCCTGGAGAAGAAACCTGGGTTCTCCAAGATATGTGATCAGTGCCAGGACCCCGCCAGCAGGCGAGGGGATCCCAAGGCAGGTACAGTACTGGGTGTGGAGACCACGGGGGCATAGGCTACCAAGGAGACGGAACTGAACCTCACATCACCTTGCTTGGCCCCGGAGGATGGCTGGTTAGCCAGAGATGGGTAAGATTCCTCAGGGAAGGAACAACCTAAGACAGGCACAGTGGCAGAGGGGCCATCAGGAGAGAACTTGGGGATCAACAGAGGTGAGGCACAGACCCTCACCCCACCCCCAACATTGCAGGGGCTTGAACCTTTGCCCCTTCTGAGGGAGGTCTCCTGCCCCATGGCTGCTTTGCTTCCCACATCCAGCTCAGTTCAGGACCCTCGTAACAGACAGAGATTTGGCCCAGCTCAGTTCAGAACACAGGTGACAGACACAAACAAAGATTTGGTGCAGCTCAGATCAGGACCCAGCAAAAGACAGAGACTTGGTCGACAGCTGCCCTATATCTGAATACCAGGCCTACTCAAGAATGCAAATAATTCTTTCCACTAATATTCACAGGGTAAAACTAAGATTGTTGTTAGAATATTAAATTTGACAATAAAATAGTAGTCAAGTTTTCAAATTAATTTAAATTGGCTAACTGAAATAAGTGAATATTCAAGAAAATTTAATTGTACTGGAAAAAAGTTGTTCCTAAAGTACTAACTAAAATTTCTATTGGTAGTTCATCGCATGGTAAAATTGCTTAACATGCAATAAACATAAAGCAGTCATATTTTTGTGCGAAAAAAATTGTTTTTAAAGTCATCAAGACTGCATTATAAAATTTTCCAAAAGCTTCCTAATAATTAAATTAAAAAAGGGGGGATAGTGGAGTAAATAATATTATGTAAGGAAAAGTATCCTGTAAGCAAATTACATCTAAAAAATATTTTTTTTTTACTTAACAGCAAGACACCCATGAAAAACATACATAGTATCAAAATAAGCCAAAGGAAAACCATTTGGGCAAAAATAAAAAGGTTCCCAAGTCAAATTTATAGAAAAAATTCCTTTACTAAACTTTTGGTCGAGAATATGTTTATATATTTTCAGAAAACAACTCCAAGACCATGTGAATTCCTACAACAGAGAATGCTCCAACTATGAAGACAAGAGAAGAAACAGTCCAGAGATGGAAGTTGCTGACGAGGCCTTGCCATCCTAGCAGTCAGTAGCTGTGCATCGCTGCAGGTTACTCAGGACCAAACCAGAGAGGGTCGGACCTGCATTGCCACCATTTGTCCACCATCCAGAACTGAAATATCATTGCTAACATGTACACTCAAAAAACTGTTGGACATTGAAACTGGGACTCAAAGGACTGTTGGCCCAGAAAGAAATTTACTACAGACTGATTCATTTGCCTCTCAGCATAGCCATTGTTGCTTGTCTCATTTTTTGTTCTTATATGTTTATTTCTAGTCTGCAGATGCAAGATTTTTTAGAGGAAAGAAAACGGGGGGAGATGCCAGAAACCAAACATTGTCTCACTAATAGAAAGATGTGGACATGAGACCAGAAGGCTGGTCAACCTTAATTGCTCTGAAAGGTGAGATCTAATCACTCACTGTTTAGTTGAAACATTGTTAGCTGAAGCAGCCTCTACCTGTTCGTTTCATATTAATTTCTGTTCTTGTAATTTCCTGCCTAAAGGCTATGGGTATGTCCCAAAGCCTTAATTAAAGGGAGAAAAAGGCCAGAGCAAGTTTTTTCCACTAGAGGAAGGCTCCCGCCTGGCCCCCCAATATCGCCAAATTAATGCTTTTCTAGTCTCTCTCTTCATTTGCGTACAGCTTCCTCCAGAAACCGAACCCTGAACAGGAACCTTGAACCACGCAGGACGTGGAAAGGGGCTCCCACATGTGGCATTCCTATGGCCTCCACACAGATGAAAAAAATAACTGTGATTATGTTGCTACTCCAGGGGTGACAGCCTCATGCAGCAGTGCGAACCTCACTTTCAGTTTCCCCTTAAGAATGAGGCCTCAAGAACAGCCTAGGCCCAGCTGAGGGGAGCACCTCCAAGAAGGCATTGCCACCTGCAACATGCCTGGCTGAACACAATTTCCAGGCTTACAGCAATATCCCTCAAAATATATAAAAAAGAGCTGCAGCACTCGCTGACGCTCAGAGGTCAGAGCATTCCCGGTCAAGGGCACATATATGGGTGCCGGTTCAGTCCCTGCCCTGAGTGGGGGCATGTGAGGGAGGCAGCCAGTCCATGTTTCTCTCCCCTCACTCCTTCTATTTCCTTTCTAAAAAGCAATGGAAAAAATACCCTCAGATGAGGATTAACAACAAAAAAAGAGGCTTGATAGTACATGTTAAAACAAAAACATTGAAGTATGTTAGTAAGTTAATTTCTTTCAAAGGCAGCAACAACAAAACCATGCTATTTTTGAGGCATTAAGCAAGGCTATTACCAAAAGGCTTAGGCATGTCAGCTGTGTTAGCTGTGTTAGCTGTGTTGTCTGCGTGAGCCATACCAGCCATATTAGTTGTGTTAGTTGTCTGTATTCCTTCTCAGGGAGCATCCTTGTCCTCGTCACTAGACAATGGGTACCTGGGCTGTGCCTGCAGCCAGTGAAGGCTAGCACGAAGCAAAGGTACAATGAAGTCCTGGGCATGGAGAAGCTGGTGCTGGACAGGAGAGGTTCCTGGGCACCAGCTGTGTCCAGGTCAGATATGGGCTGATAGCAGAGCCAGATTTCCAAAGGGGAAGCAGGAGACACTCTAGCCAGCAAGGAGCAATGGGCACCAAACCACAGCAGGAGGGAATCAGTGGCAGGAGGCATGAACCACAGGCCACGCCCCACCAATACAGGCCACACCCACTAATAGGCCAGGTCCCACTAACACAGGGCCACATGCCACTAACACAGGTCACATAACACTAACACAGACCACACCCCACTAACAGCCAGGCCCTCATTCCCTCCCAGAGTACAAGTGCATGAGTGGATCTTACAACACCTGACTCATAAAAAGGCCACAGAACTTACTGGGATGTGCATTTGGGGTCAGGGAGGGCGAAGGACATCTCCCTGCACCAGAACTGTCTGAACGGGCAGTTTGGGAAGGAGAAAAATAGGAAGCCAGGAACATGGCAAGGAAAAGTGAGCTTAAAATAACAGTTGTTTTCTTGTATCTCCTCCAAGTTTCAGGCACAGCACTGCCAAACCAATGTCCTTCAGTCACCACTAATGATAGGCGGTCCATCCTGGGGCCAGCCCTCTACCCATAGGCCCATGGGCACCTGGTCCACTCTCAGCCATGTGGGCTGCTTGAGGGCAACACAGGCTGAGGTCTAATAGCGACCACTGCTCACAGCTGAGTCCCGGAGTCTCAGATATGGTATGGCACATTGGTTCAGAGGAGGATCTTCCTGGCTTGCAGACAGCCACTGCCTCACTGTCCACACCTGGCCAGGGGCAAGAGGGGCCTGGGGTCGCCCTGCCTATGACCTCATCTCACCCTAATGCCTCCCACAGTTCCCAGCTCCAAGCACCCCCACAGGGTGAATTCTTTGAGGGTCACAATTCAGTCCCTAACAACAGGTGACCCTACTCAGTTACCCAGTACCTGCCACCCTATCTGGTTCTGAAAGGACAAGAAACCTAGGAAGCAGGTCACAGTGGGACGGGTGTGAGCAGAGCCAGGACGATGGGCAGGTACTGGTCACCAGGGCGAGAAGGCTCAGGTCCCGGGATTCAGCAATTGTAGGGACCTCCCTCCTCCCTAGTCTCCAATCCCCGCTCGTGACCTTTCTCCCCAGCAGGTCGATGGTCATGCGGTTTGGACCCCTGACCTTTCCTCCCCAGAGGTAACATCTAGACCTCAGCTCCAGGCCCAGAAGGGCATCAAAACCAGACAAGTGACCCCACGGCTGCCATCAGGCCCAGCTGCATGGGTATGACCCCCTGCCCTGGTGATGACCATGACCCGGAAAGGACACACTGGGAAAGCTGCTGACTTTTCTACTGAGATTTTCCCCTGGAACTTCCCCTAAAGTCTCCACCCTTAAAGTGCTTAGGATGGAGGAACCAACGCCTCCCTCCAGGGAATGGGACCCTGCCTTTTCCTCTCCCTCCCAGGAGCACACTGGCTCCTTTCAAGAGGATTGTGGGAAACTTGTTGTGCTTGACAGCCATTTTGTAGTAAGCTCCAGCCACATTAGCACTAACCTTGGGCTAGGTTTCTATTACCCCAAACCCTATCTCTTTCCCTATCTCCCGAGAAAGCCGGGGGTTTCGCCTTAGGGCTAGAAATTTTCCCTAACTTCATTCTTCCTTCTCCCCATAAATACCCTGATCTACTGCTGAATAAATGAGACTTGATCAGAACTTTGTCTTGTCTCCATTCCTTGTGTCTCTTGTCCCTTTCATCCCCACTCCCCCTCTAGGGTCCTCATTGACTTAACCCGCGGGTCGGGACAAGTGGTGCCAACGTGGCTCCAGAACGGGGGATCCAGTGAGGGACGCTGTCTGGAGAGCCGGCACAAAAAGGAGAAGACAGGATAAGTTGATGTGGGAACCTGCTGCGTTTTCTACACCTCGGTGAGTAGACAGCGATTATGGGTCAAGAAATGAGTCAGCATGAGATTATGGATCAAGAAATGAGTCAGCATGAAATGTTTGTCAATGGACTTAGAAAAGCTTTAAAGGCACGAGGAGTAAAGGTTAAAATTAAACAGTTATGTGATTTTTTTTTTATTATATCCAAGATACTTGCCCTTGGTTCCCTATTGAAGGAACTATTGATAGTAAGAGATGGAAAAGGGTTGGAGATGCCCTTAGGGATTTTCATGAAAGATTTGGGCCTGAAAAGGTTCCTATAACTGCCTTTTCATACTGGAATTTAATCGATGAGGTCATATCACAGAGGCATCAGGATCCTATAGTTGCTAATGTAATTGAAAAGGGAGAAAAAAATCCTTCAAATAGATAAAGAGAAAGGATTTAAAAGAACAGCAGAAATTAGATCAAAAAGGATTGAGAATGAAAGTGAGGACCTCATGTCTTTCCATAGTGATGTTGAGGAAGAAAGAGGGGAGACCCAAGGAACTGAAAAGAAAAAACTTGAAAATAGAGAGCCATCCAGAGGCTCACATAATACATTAAGAGAGAGGACTTTAGAAACTGAAAAGAAAAAAATCAAAGATACCTGAAAAAAGAACACCTTTAGAAGCAAAAGTAAAATTCTATAATTTAGAGGGAGCTAAACCTAAGATAAAGAAATATCCAACCCTATCAGAATTTCTTGAAGTTAAGGAAGACCTTAGTGATACAGATTGGGAGGATTTAGAAGAACAGGCAGCCAGATATCGTAATCCAGACTGGCCACCTGTCGCTCAGCGTCCTCCGCCATATAGTCCCGTCCCCAGCACTCCTTCCTTAGCATGCCTGGTTCTTGACCCCAGAAAGGAGCTAAGAGATAAGATTGAATTCCTAAAAGAACAAATAAAATTAGAAAAAGAGCACCAGGAGCTTATAGCACAATTAGAGGGCCTAAAAATAGGCAAGTCTAAAAGTGAAACCAAGCCAGAAACCTCTCGTAATCAGAGACCACCTATAAGAGAAGCAGCTCCAAAATTTTCTTCCCGGTCAGAACCAATTCCAGAGTTAGATGAAATAGATGCATTCCCGGTTACAGAAACAGTAGATGCACAAGGACAGGCTTGGTGTCATCACAATGGTTTTGATTTTAAATTAATAAAAGAGTTAAAAACGGCGGTAGCCCAATATGGAGCCACAGCTCCTTATACTACAGCAACTGTAGAATCAGTAGCTGAAAATTGGCTTACGCCCGGGGATTGGCAGACTCTAGCTAGAGCAACACTAGCAGGAGGGGATTATCTTCTATGTAAATCAGAATTCATAGAGTCATGCAAGGACACTGCTAAACGCACGCACAAGCTGGCAATAGGTGGAATCTAGATATGCTCATAGGAGAAGGCAATTATGCTACCAGCGACGCGCAAATGCAATATGATGCAGGACTTTTTGCCCAGATTCAATCAGCAGCTACTAAGGCTTGGAGAAAATTACCAGTTAAAGGTGACATGAGCTCCTCTTTAACTAATATTAAACAGGGGCCAGACGAGCCTTTTGCAGATTTTGTCCATCGTTTAATCACTGCAGCAGGCAGAATTTTTGTTAACGCTGATGCAGGCACGGAATTTGTCAAACAATTGGCCTTTGAAAATGCTAATGCTGCTTGCCAAGCGGCCATTCGGCCCTATAAGAAAAAGACTGATTTATCAGGCTACATCCGCCTTTGCTCTGATATCGGAGCCACTTATCGACAGGGCCTATACAGTTAGACAATTCTTATCACAGCAAAATAAGAATAAATGTTTTAACTGTGGGGGATCATGGCATTTTGCTAGAGAATGTAAGGGGAGCAAAAATACAAACACTAAAACTCAAGCTCCAGTTCTATGCACTAGATGCAAAAGAGGGAAACACTGGGCTAATGAGTGTAAATACAAGACAAATGCCCAAGGTCAGGCTCTACCTCTGGTTCAGGGAAATGGGAACAGGGGCCAGCCCCAGGCCCCCACACCGAAACAAATCTTTGGGGCACTCAGCTTTGTTCCAGCAAACAACAATCCATTTCAGACTTAAGGGCAGTAAATAAAATAATGGTGCCAATGGGAGCCCTATAGCCAGGACTCCCCTCTCCTGTTGCTATACACTTAGGGCATTTTAAAGTAATCATAGACTTAAAAGATTGCTTTTTTTACCATTCCTCTACACCCTGAGGACCAAAAGCATTTTGCCTTCAACCTACCAATTTTAGATCTCCTATGAAAAGGTTTCAATGGCGTGTTCTCCCACAAGGTATGGCTAATAGTCCCACCTTATGTCAATCTTTTGTTGCTCTTGCAATACAAGCAGTATATCATTGGCCAGAAATGTATATTATACATTACATGGATGATATTTTAATAGCTGGGAAGGATGGTGGTGAGGTCTTGAGATGTTATAACGAGTTAAAGGATTAGAGATCGCCCCTGATAAAGTCCAATCAACAGATCCATATACATATCTTGGCTTTCAAATGAAAGGACAAGCTCAAAACTTTAAACGATTTTCAAAAACTCTTAACTAAAGCTTAGCAAAAGTGATTTAAAACCTCTTTACGATATTCTACACAGGGATGCTAATCCTACATCTCCCCGTGAGCTGACACCAGAAGGAAGACAAGTCATATGTATAGTAGAACAAGCCATTCAGTCACAAACTGTTACATTTATAGACTATGATAAACCTTGGAAATTCATCATTTGCAAAACATCTCTTTCACCAACTGCTGTTTTTTGGCAAACAGCTCCCCTAATGTGGGCTCATCTGCCTGCTACACCTAAAAAGGTCATTGGGCCATATATCAAGCAGTATCTGATCTTATAATCCTAGGCAGGGAACACGGGAAAAGATATTTTGGTAAAGAACCAGATTTTATCATATAGCCTTATAACAAAGAACAAGTTAATTGGCTCATGCAGACTACTGAATTCTGGCCTATTGCCTTAGCTTCTTATACTGGCATCCTAGATAATCATTATCCACCAGACAAACTTACTGATTTTGCTAGTAAACATGAGTTAGTATTCCCTAAAATCATCACATTTACCCCCTTAAATAATGCCCTTTTGGTGTTTACTGATGGCTCTTCTACAGGTATAGCTGCTTATACTTACCAGGACAAGGTGGTTCAATTTACCACAAACAGCTCCTCCGCCCATTTAACAGAATTACATGCTGTCATTGCGGTCCTATCAGCATTTCCTAATCAATCTCTTAACATCTACACAGACAGCGCTTACATCGCACACTCTGTACCCTTATTAGAAACTGCTGGCCAAATTAAGGGCATCTCTAATACTGGAGACTTATTTAGACAGCTACAGGTACTTATCACAAAAAGAACGCACCCCTTTTTTATAGGGCAATTTACGTGCTCACTCTGGGCTTCCTGGTCCTCTAGCGGAAGGAAATCAGAAAGCAGATCTGGCCACTCGCCCACAAGCTCATATTTCTGCATTACCTGCTATCAATGCTTATGACTCTTCCCTAAAAATTGCTCAAGCACAGAAAAGTCATCAGTTACACCATCTCAATGCACAGACTCTCCGGCTTATGCATAATATTACTAGGGAACAAGCCAGACAAATTGTCAAAGATTGCCCTTCTTGTGTCATACATCTCCCAGTATTACATCTCGGAGTCAACCCTAGGGGGTTAGTACCTAATGCATTATG
>PVJN01016117.1:0-32359 GCA_004026805.1 Lasiurus borealis | reverse complement strand
TTCACAATAGATAAAATAAAAAAGGGGGAATGGTACCCCACGAGGGGGTCACCCAGAAATATATTATCTCATTCCTTATTTATTCTCAATTTTTAAAATTTGGATGCAAGTGGACAATCAGCAGCCACTCGCTTTTGGCATACAATTTGCTTCAGTACTATGGGAGGATCCTTTGACTAACTCCTGGCATGGCCCAGATCCAGTTCTTATCTGGGGCGGAGGATCAGTGTGCATTTACTCTAAGGAAATGAAATCTGCAAGGTGGCTACAAGAACGCTTAGTTAAACAAATCAGTCAAACTCAAGAAGTTGAGGCTAATCACTCAGATAATTCCAGGGACGAAAACTTGCCCTGAGAATATTTCCCTTGTTAGTAGTATATTAGGGGTTTCTGGAGCTTTAGCTACAGGAACAGCAGGATTAGGAGTTGCCGTTCATTCATATACTAAACTCTCTAATCAGCTGATTGATGATGTTCAGGCCTTATCCAGTACTATTAATGATATTCAAGATCAGATAGACTCCTTAGTGGAGGTAGTCCTCCAGAATAGAAGAGGATTAGATTTATTGACAGCAGAACAGGGAGGGATGTTTGGCTCTACAGGAAGGCTGCTGCTTTTATGCAAATAAATCGGGCATTGTTCGTGATAAGATAAAGAAGCTACAAGAAGACCTAATAAATAGAAGAGAACTATTTGACAATCCCTTGTGGAGCTGGCTACATGGAATATTACCCTACTTCCTTCCCTTATTAGGACCTCTGCTTGGCTCACTAATAATCCTATTGCTAGGACCTTTTCTTTTTAATAAATTGATGGCTTTTATTAAGCAACAAGTGGATGCCATTAAGATGCAATCTATACAGGTCCATTATCATAAACTTGAGATGGCCAAAAGGGAAAGTTGCAAACTCCTTGAAAAGGAGAAATACAATAATATTCAATAGAGTAATTGAGATAATTACTCTAATATTCAAGGAATACGATGACATTCAGTAGAGTAATTGAGGAATTACTCTAATAGCAAACTTTCCACCTTGGTGCGCTGGGCTGGTTGGCCAGAGACTGGCAAATGGAACTTATACGTGATACCGACCACTGCCTAAGCCAGGAACTGGGCCTTATGCTGCCCTGCTTTCCAATGACGGGTAAGGTGGGTTGGTACTGTACTTAGTTCCTGACCTAAGACAGGCACAGTCCCCTCAAGGATATTAGGCCTTTCAAAGTTTAAAGAAAAGGGGGACCTGTGAGAAACTTATTGTGCTTGACAGACATTTTGTAATAAGCTCCAGCCACATTAGCACTAACCTTGGGCTAGGTTTCTATTACCCCAAACCCTATCTCTTTCCCTATCTCTTTCCTGTAAGCCAGGTGTTTGCCTTAGGGCTAGGAATTTTTGCTAACTTCCTCATTCCTCCTTCTCCCTATAAACACCCCGAATTCCTCATGAATAAATGAGACTTGATCAGAACTTTGTCTTGTCTCCATTCCTTGTGTCTCTGGTCCCTTTCATCCCCACTCCTCCTCTAGGGTCCTCGTTGACTTAACCCGCGGGTTGGGACAGCTGGTCACCTTGATCTTCCTCACTCCAAGATCCAATGGTCCTTCTTTGCCTCTGTAACTTGTTTCCTCAGCCCATTTCTTCTTTCACTCATTTCTTCCACTTCTGTGATTTTCTGAATGAATATTCTCTTGTAGCTTAAGTCTTGACTCTAAATTGTCTTCTAGCCAGAACCAAGAACCGAGGCACCAAGGTTGCTGAATCCAAGTCCGGTCTGACCCAATAGGTCAGATATCTGGTGCCCTTGCCATCCCAACCACAGCTCCAGGTGACTGGTTATAATAGTCTTAATATAATACCCTGAGCCCTTCAGCCCCTTCTTCCTCTCATATAGGGAAAGAACATTTTGACACAAAATCAAACCGAACAGTTCTGGCCTCCACTGCATGAACCCCTTGAAGCTTCCAAATGTTGCCTACTTGGACTCAGACCCAGACCCATCAGCTCCCAGGCATGGGGCGGACGGGGCATAGCAGGGCCTACTTACGCCTCCTGTCTGCACCTCCTCATTGGGTTCATGTTCTCAGATGCCACTGTAAAAGCACCAGCCACAGAACAACAACCACCCTAACTTGGTAGGTCGGCCAAGTGTCCGTAGCAGGCAAAGCACGGCCAGTACCTCCAGAGCCTCTGAGCTGGGCTGCTCCAATGGACCTACCACTCAGGTGCCTGGGCCTCACTCTCTCCTACTTCCAGGGTCTCTTTCTAGATCTTTATCCTTCATCATCTGTGATAACCAAGCCAACTGCTCAGGAAACCTTACAAAGCGAGGAAAAGGGTAAAGAGGGTAGTGTGCTGGCCTTCAGTGATCTACTCCGTTTCACGCCCTTCCTGTTCAGCAACGAAGACCTGAAGGACCAGAAAGGACAGGAGAAGATTGTCTGGCAGCCTTTCTATTCCAGCAGTCTCATGGGTGCACAGTGCACCTGGAAGAGGAGACAGAGGCCAATACTTCTCCACAGTCACATATGAATAAAAGGTCACACCTCTCATCCCTGAAGGACCCAGAGTCCCCGTGATAAGCTGGGTCCCAAACTAGGGAACATCTGCAGAAGCCACAGGTCTAACACTGACAATGGCTTGACTCGAGCACATGCAGCCTGGGGCTGGCAGGCTGAGCCCCTGGAGCCACATCCCTGGACAGAAAGCAGGTTCCTTCATCCTTCGAGCGAGCCACCTGGGAGCGGCTAAGCACGTGCCTTTCTCAGCTGGACTAGTGTGTCATGTGAATGAAGACAGTCATCAAAAAATTAAACCATTATTCTTTAAAAAATTCTTCTGCGGCCCTGGCTGGTGGCTTGTTCAGTGCTATGGGAATGTACCCAGTTATCAATAACTTTAAAGGAGCAAAGGGAAGGCCAATTGCAGGCCTGCCCAGGAAAGGCTGGGAGACCCAGGAAAGGCACCTGTCGGCCACTCATATCTGGGACCAGGTCACTGGCCAGAGCAGGGTGGCCACCACCAGGGAAGACTCAAGATACGTAACTTCCTAAGCAAGGGAGCCCCTCGTGCTCCCAGGATTCTAGTAGGAGGGGGTGCACTCACTGGGCCCCATCCACCATGAGGCCCTCAGCCACGTGGACCACATGCAGAAACCAATAGATGCAGCTCACCTGATGCAGACTGGCCCCACTATATGTGGAGCAGAAACTGGACTCTTGCTTTGCTCCCTAGCTCTGCCGAGCAGCTGTACCTCTTGCAGGACTGGGAAGAAGGGGAGTGGGGCTGAGGAAACCCAAATGTAATTCCACGCAAATAACCTCCACTTGCCTTTCCAGGGTGGCCTCTGGCAATGCTTACTCCAGCAAATCCCCAAGAACCCCTTTCCCCACTAGCAACAGAGGAAGATCATCCATGCATTTCTCTGATCACAAGTTATCTGGAGCATCAGCCGGTACCCCAGAAAGGTTGTGGGTTCCCAGTCAGAGCACATGCCTAGGTGCCCAGTTCAATCCCTGGTATGGAAGCGTATGTGAGGCAACCGATGGATGTTTCTCACTCACATCCATGTTTTTTTCTATCTCTCTATCTCTCCCTCCTTCTCTCTAAAGTCAATAAAAACATATCTTCAGGTGAGGACTAAAGAACAAAACTCGGAAAAAGGGAACAACTGCACACAGTCCCCTACTGAGCACAGTGAGACTGCGTGAGGCCCCCCTGCCTCCTGGGCCTGGTGTGATACACGCAAGCGGCCACCTCTCTCAGCAAGGTCGGCCATGTGATGGAACTTTTCCATTACACTGTCTTCCATTTCATACAAAAACTGCCAAATGGCAGGGAAATTTTCCAAACTATGATTTCCTCTGCAGGGAAGTCTCATGATTGACTTCAAAAATACCATGAATCAGGGCAAGTGATCCAGTCTCTGCCCGCTGGGACGGAATCTGTCCGTGTGCGTGATGCTGGGAGCTGTTCTCCAACTACGCGAATTTGCCCCTCAGAGATATGCTTTTAGAACATGAAACTGAGAAGAAAGAAGATGCATACACTCATTAGGGTGACCACTGCCCTGTGAACTGCACCTCAGAGGTCTATGCACATGAATGTACCTGTTTGTTGGTCAGGGTCAAAGCAAAGTCATGGGCGACGTGGCAGGAAATGGGAGAGAGAAGAGAAGAAAGTGTAACGCACTGAAGAGGCAGAATGAGAAAAAGACTACAATGAACTCAACACAAGGGCAGCTCTCCTACCACAGGACTTCCAAGTCCAGGACGCTGCTGCCAGACCTGCCCCTGCCCCTACCTCCCCAGGAGGCCCGGGCCCCCTGTCACACTGCAGACAGGCCTGTGGGTAGTGATTGGGTTCCTGGTCACAGGGTGGAGCCCTGGCCAGGAGGACAGGTGTCCTCATAAGAAGTTGCACACACACCAGGACACCACCACCCCTTCCCCCAGCACCTAGGTCTCGCTGTCCAGCCTCAGGCTGTGAGGAAGCCATTTGCTGCTGAAGCCGAAGGTTTCAGAGAACTGTGGTGCTTTGTTTAGAAAGCCAGCAGTTCTCTGAAATCAGCACTCACAGGTGCGCCAGAGTCCAAATATCAAAATTATACTTCATTTTATTAAGACCCCTAATTTTGCAGAACAAGACTTTCCTATTTTCTAAGAAAATTAAAGTTCAGTGGATCTTAAATATGACCCATGCCGGAGTAAAAAAGTCAGATTTATAAATCCCTAGGCAAAATTAAAATACAATATGAGAAACCTCAACTAAGACTACAAAACAAACAACACTGATAATTTCCAAATAAATGACTTACAAAACTCACTCTAAGGAAGAGCAGCCAAGGGCGTAGAGGAGGCCTCCTCTGCATGTGCAGCGTGCACCGCTCAATTACTTAGAAACTCACACACAATATTTATTCTCTTTGCTTTTCCCAGAGGTACTTTCAGGAAATAAAACAAGCATCGTATTAAATACACCTACAGCTTCTGCACAGCCATAAATAATTTGAATTAAGCTCCACTTTCAAAAAGCAAGACTCTGCATAATAAATGTCCAATTGAATGAAACATCTTCTCCAGCCACTGAGACCCTGATTCACAATAAAACAGGCACCATGTACGCCTCGCTCAGACCTGCTCCTTTGCGAAAGATAAGTATTTCTCTATGTCCAAACACCAACAGCCCACTGTCTAATGCTGGGCTAGAATCTACACACAAAGAGGTGAATTAAAGGTGTGACCAGTCCTGCCTGTGTGGCTCAGTGGATAGAGCGTCAGCCTGTGGACTGAAGGATCTGGGTTCAATTCCAGTCAAGGGCACAGACCTTGTTTGCAAGCTTGATCCCCAGCCCTGGATGAGGCTTGTCTGGGAGGCAACCAATCAGTGTGTCTCTCTCAAATCGATGTTTCTCTCTGTGTGTCTTTCCTCCTCCCTTTCACTCTCTCTAAAAAAAATCAATGGGAAATATCCTCAGGTAAAGATTAACAATTAATTATAAATAAAATAAAATATACCATGCTTTCTAAAAAAAATAACTATTAAAGTGTAAGTAACTGTCAAGAAACTGTCACTCCTAAATGCCACTCAACCCTCAGCACAGTTACTCAGAGGCAGTGGCAGCGATGGGGTGAGGGTTAGGCCAGGGCCTCGCCTTCCAAGGCCCTACTCACCTGAAGGAAAACAGCTGCACCAAGCAGAGCATCCTGGGGGACCTGGCAGGGCAGGGCAGGGCTTTTCCTGGGCACATGTCTCTCTAGATGGGTTACGAAAATAAATTTTAAACCATTCTTTTTATAAAATGGACTTTCCTTTGTGCCTTCAAATTAAAATGAGTCATCCAAGTATTTACAATAAGTGAAAAACAGATAAACTCAACCTCCTGAAAGTGCAATAGATTTTTCATTTCTAATTGAAACAGTCACTTAAATGTCCTTGTCTTGGTGACTTCAGCAATACTTCTCAGAAATAGAAGCAGGGAAAGGACCAAAGATGCAAAGACTCGTTTTTCTCACCAGAAGAAATACCAATCAATAGAAACAGAATGAGAAATAACACAGACAAATGTCAATAGGCAAGGATACAAAACAGTCACTATAAATACACTCCAAGGTTCAAGAAGCAGAGGTCAGCTTCGAATGACCAGAGGCTAAGTGGTAGGAATACAGACAAACGCAAAGCTAACCTGCAGAGGAGAAATCAGTGTCTAAAATCAGAAGTATACCAGATGGGATTAAAGGTCAGTTAGAGCCAAAACTGGTTTGGCTCAGTGGATAGAACACTGGCCTGCGGACTGAAAGGTCCCAGGTTCAATTCCAGTAAAGGGCATGTACCTTGATTGCAGGCACATCACCAGTAGGGGGCATGCAGGAGGCAGCTAATCAATGTCTCTCTCTCATTGATGTTTCTAACTCTCTATCCTTCTCTCTTACTCTCTGTAAGAAAACAGTAAAATATATATTTTTTAAAAAGGTCAATTAGATATTGAGGGAAGGAGTAGAGAACTTGAGGCTATGGTGATAAAAAACTATCTACAGTGAAAAATAGAGGAAAAATGATTGACAAGCCCAGCTGGTTTGGCTCAGTGCACAGAGCATTGGACTACAGACTGAAGGGTCCTGGGTTTGACTCCAGTTAAGGGCACATGCCCAGGTGTGGGCTTGACCTCTCAGTCGTGGGCATGCAGAAGGCAGGAGACCCATGTTTCTCTCTTAAGCATGATCCTATCTCTCTTTCTCCCTCTGTCTCTAAACTCAATAAAATAAAATATTTACATGTTAAAAAAAAAAGAACAACCACTCAATAAAATACTAGGCAAAGAGTAAGAACAGAAGGTTCTGAAAATAGCCTTTAACCATAATAAAAGGAATGGAAATGAAACTAGGCAGAACCACCTATGAGGTTAATAAAACTGACACCAGGTCTGATGAAAAGCTGGGGAAACAGACACACCACCCAGCGCTGAGGGACATGTTTCAAAGCAGAAGCACTTATGGAAAGGCATCGTGACATCTCACGGAGTCCGTCCTCACTCTTGGGCCCAGCAACCTCTTTCAAGTGCTTCATCCCAATGACACGGCAGCAAAAGTATGAAGTTCCTTACCTCCCAGGTTACCACAGGGCACACGCTGTGCTGGTAAAAGTGGGAAATATACAGAGTTCCTCAGCGGAGAGCAAACTGAATAGACACGGTCTGTCTACATAGCAGAAGGTGGAGTGGGCCATTGCTGCTCTCAGATACAGGGTGACTTCCAGGGCCCGCAGTAGGGGACAGGTCAGGCATGACAGCGGCATGTATTTGTCAAATGTTTGTCAACAGCAAGAAGCTCAGCCAGAAGAGATGGAAATAGTTGTTTTATGTATATTTTAGGTTTAAGAAATCATAAAAAAAATTACATTTTTATAAAATTAAGTTAAATCAACAAGGAAAGAAAGCAATCCATAACAATTAAATAAATGGATAAACAGAACTGCTGACTAGGTTATTAAGATACTAAAGGCCCAGCACATGATTAAATTGTGCACGTGTAGGGTCCCGTAGGTCTAACCTGCCATCAGGGCCATGTCTGCCGCCCCAAGAAACCTCACACACTTCACAGACACTGCTGGGTGTCCCCGATGCTCCAGATGTCTTGCCTGCTGCTGCTGCCGCAGGACCCGACAATGCACCTCATGGTAAGTCCAATTGTTGGTCATGACAACATTGCCACAGGCCTTTTATGGTATAGATATGCTCCACATGCTGGACCTAGCACAGCCTAGGCAACGAGCATGTCTCAGGAGCCACTGGTCTCAGCCTCCCCTGCAAGTGTTTGCCGTGCCCAGCCAGCCAGGGGCGATAGCATTGCAGGACCTTGGTGCAACACACTAATGCGGACAGTGGGGTCCCTTAAAGCTGAAAGCTCCCCGTTATGTTTTCCGAATGCATGTGTTAAAACAATGACAAGTGAGAGTTTATTTTTACTTATGTAGACTTAAAATTAAGCCTGTATCAAAGTTCCGTGTCACAGAAAAGATCTCTCTGTGTATTACAGTCATTTTCCATTCACACTGAACAATCTAGCAAATGTGAGCACTCACATCACCGTGTGAACAAATGCACATGCTGGGCGGGGCTGGACATGGGCCCAGCCCTCCAGGCAATAGCAGAACCAGTTACACCCTCCAAGTAGTATGAGCATACACTAACCATTCCCTGAACTAGAGTTAAACATGTAGATGATGTGTAATATTTATTATACTGGCAAAATTACTAGTGTTTTTCCAACATATGGCCTATTAATTAAAATTTGTTAAAAATTACGAATTGCCCTGGCCAGTTTGGCTCAGTGGATAGAGCATTGGTCTGCGGACGGAAGGGTCCCAGGTTCAATTCTGGGTCAAGGGCATCTGCCTCAGTTGCAGGCTCCTCCCCAGTCCAGGCCCTGGTCAGGGCACATGCAGGAGGCAACCAATCGATGTGTTTCTCTCACATAGATGTTTCTCTCTATCTCTCCCTCTCTCTCTAAAAATCAATGGAAAAATATTCTTTGGATGAGAATTTTAAAAAAATAACTATAAATGGATAACAAAACCACTACATGTTCATTTAATTATAAGCAAATCTTTAAAAGCATTTTAAAATTAACAGGGTGTTAATTTTCACATATTTTATACAGGCCAGAAATTTTGTCCTTTAAATACGAAGTCTGTTAAATTGAGGTCTACAAAATGGAGGTTTATATGTCTAAAAAACATTTCTTGATTGAAAAACTACTTTACTGCTAACCACCATCTGAGCCTTCGGGGAGTAACCATCTTTTAGCTGGCAGAGGGGTCGTCCCATGTGAGGCTGAGACTGGGTGGGGGAGTAAGAGGGAGAGTGGTCCTACTGGAGGCAGAGGGGCTGCAATAATGCCTAACAAGAGGGCAGCAGTGAGCTTCCCCCAGGACTGTCCCTCCTCTCACAGGTGCCTGCCCCTCCTCTCATAGGTGCCTGTCCCTCCTCTCACAGGTGCCTGCCCCTCCTCTCATTAGTGCCTGCCTGGGGCCTGTGGCCTGTTGGACAGCACTGACCCCCAGAGGAGCTTCTTTTACCATCAGAGGCACTCCCCTACCCACCCTGACTCAGTTCAGTGTGTGGTGTTCCCAGTTTTTACTGTCATTGCTGCAGCCCTCAGGGCCTCTGCACCAGGAGAAACTGCGGCCCTCAGTGAGCACTGCAGGCCCTGGGGGGCTGCTAACTGATCTCACTTCAATGCTGCTGGCCTCAGGAAGAGGGAGGCCTGAGGAGCGGGAGGCAGATGGGGAGGGCCAGCATGTGGGGCATTCAGAACACATGTGTGATTTGTGATTAAGCCACTCTTAGATGATTACTGTGTTATATGAGCATCATTCATGTGCCCCCCAAATTACAAAATAACATCAAAGCACATGGAGCACAGATCACCATAGCAATATAATAATAATGAAAAACCTTGAAATATTGCAAGATTTGCCAAAATTAACACAGAGATACAAAGTTAAGCAAATGGTGTTGGGAAATGGTGCAGATGGGCTCCATACAAAGTTGCCACAAACCCTCAATTAGTAAAAAATGCAGTATTTGCAAAGTTCAAGAATGCAATGCATGATAAAACAAGATATGTCTGTAATTGCATGGAGAAAATAACAATTTTAAAGTGTTTTGATTTTACATCATAGTTAAATATATTCTAAGGCCAAATATAGCTGCAAAAACTTAACTTTCATTCAGTAGTCTCTTACTATTAATAGCAATACTGGCATTATCCTATATAATAAAAGGCTAATATGCAAATCAACCAAACGGGGGGGGGGTCACTATGATGCACACTGACCACTAGGGGGCAGACACTCAATACAGGAGCATCAGTGCACTCCCACAGGGAAGCACTGCTCAGCTAGAAGCTGGGCTCACCACAGGCAAACGCCGCAGTGGTGGCCTGAGCCTGTCCCACCTCTGAGCAGTGGGGAGCGGGTCTTAGCCAGCAGACGGACATCCCCTGAAAGGTCCTGGACTGTGAGAGTGTCCCCAGTCATGCACTGAACCTCTAGAAATAATGTTTGGGGGTAGATATGTGTATGACAGATAGATAGTAATTATGCAAATATTGTTAGAAACCAAGATTTTCAGTGAATAAAGGAAGAAAAACAAATACAAAATTGAAGTTATAACTAGCTTCCCAGCAGAATCAGAAAATTAAATATGAACTCAGAATTTCCCACTCTTTTTCGTAACACATATGTCTTAGTTCATACACACTCAGCACTCCTACTAAAAGGAGCCAGGGTTCCTTTGGACAAATGGCCAGTTCCTGACAGGAGGCAGGAATGCACAAGGTGGGCATTTAACATTGTTGGTCAGAGAGCAAGGAAGCACTAAAAATAGACTGGAGTGAGACCAAGTCACAGAAACTACAGGATAGGACCCAGGGGTAAAAGGTGAGAAAATCCAAATATCAAAAAGGACCATCATTAACAAAAACACACTGAATATATAAAAACTCGTGGTTTACAGTGCCCACTGTACAATCCATTCAGCTTTTCAGTATGTTTGAAATTTTTCATAATAAAATGTTGGGAAAGGAAATATTGTCTGAAATGATACTAAAAAGGGAGATGGGAGAATGAAGGAAAAAGAAAGGTAAAACAAAAAAAATTATTAATACCCTTATCACTACAAAATAAGCAGGCACTAACAATCGCCTTTACAGGTGCATAGTCAAGGTGAGCATCCTTTTCCTACTGTTTCTGAATGTACCATGCCTCAGGTACCAATAGCCCTACCTAATGAGCTTAAGCTGACAGTTGTGAAAGGACTGGTCAAATTAGAAAATCAGCATTTTGTGATATATAGAGAAGAAATAAATGCAGACAATGCTCATAATGGGTAAAACCACTAGATGTAAGGTTGATGGGGAAGAATGCAATGGGAGCCATCATCTGAACTCATTAACTGGTCTGTGCATCACTAAGAGTAAGACCACAGATGACAGGAGCCCCTTGAGAGCATGTGGCATGAAGGATGGGAACACCCATAAGTAATCCTCTTCTTAAAAACTGAACCTTTGGGGAGAACCATGATGAGAACATAGGTAAATGCCAATGCTCGCTGCCTCTCATAACCACATCAAAACTACACTACAACCCTCCTTTAGAACCACCTGAAAGCTGGCTGAACGGAAGTCCTACAACTAGAGAAGTTAAGAAGAAAGCACACTAACACTAGTAGGAGTGGCAGAGGCACGAACAAGCAGGTCCAACACCAACGTGTGACATTTATTTAATCAGGAGAGATATCTCGGCTGCAGAGCCCTCCCCCCCCCACCCCTTTGAGGAATAAGGGGTCCCAGCCCCACACCAGACTTCCTGCCCAGGATTCTAAAGCTGGGAAGAGAAGTCCCCATAACTTTGGGCTCTAAAAACCAGTGGGGATTGTGGCTGAGTGAGACGGACGCTGCTGGAGACCCAGGTGTTATCCCTTGAGGGCCAGTGCACAAACTTGCCGTCTTGCTTCCTCTGAGCTACAGTACTGGGTGGCTTTGGGGGACCTAAACACATATCGAGAAGAAATGGGTTATCCGGCATCAGGGCAGGAACACAGGGGTGGCTTTCTCCAAGGAGGAGATGCTCGCGGTCATTGTTCCTGGGCTGGGACCTCCTTCCCACACATCAACCTTCCCACCTCCCTCACAAAGCTAACTGGCAGCCCTAGCTGAGTGTCCATCAGTCTGTTCATTCTTCTTGGTGGTTCCCTGAGATCCATCCCATCCAATTAGCAGCCCCACCCAAGCTGTTTGCCATATGAATGGTCTGTTCTGGCTCAGGTTTCAGATGTTGCTAAAATCTCTTAAACCAGCTAAAACTGGAGTCTGTGTGCCCCAAACCTATCAATAAAAGGACCAAGAAGAGAAACCAAGATGGCGGCATAGGTAAACACCAAACCTGCTGCCTCACACATTAACAGAACTACAACTAAAAGACAAAACGGACACCATCCATAGCCAGAGGAAAGCTGGCTAAGTGGAAATTCTACAACTAGAAGGAAAAAGGAAAGCACATTGAAACTTAGAGGAGCTACAAAAGGCTAAGGTAGAGACGTACATGTGCTTAGAGGACAGGTGGCTGGCTTCCTCAAGCAGGAGGGAGACAGAAGCTCCCAACTGTGCTGAACTCCAGTTCTGTGCAACACTCTGGGAACCTAGACCCATTTGGGGGGAAACTGGACTGTCAGGGAAAGAGAAAGCACACTGAGACTCAGGGGAGCTGCAGAAGATAGAGATCTGGTAGTGCATGCGTGCAGAGAGGACTGACGGCTAGTATATGGATGGCTGAGTGTGTGGCTAGCTTTCTAAAATGGGAGGGAGACGGAAGCTCCCAATTGCACTGAACTCTAGTTCCAGGCCAGTTTCTGAGAACCCAGACTCATTCAGTGGGGGGAACTGGACTGTCTGGCAGCAGGTGAAACTTGAGGGTGGCTTTCTCTCAGAGGTGCTTGCAGCAATTACTGAGGGACATTAAGACCCAGGGGCCTCATAGGACAGGGCTGACGGAAAGCCAAGGCTGTCTGGTCCACCCTGAGACTCTGTTCCATCCAAGCTGAGGACTGAGGCTTTTGCAATTTTGCAAGTCTTGTCTCATAAAGGTGTCTCCAAGCACAGAAGTTCTGCAGCATAAACAATGATCCTCACAGCCAATTGGCCTGGAGGTAAGTTCCTCCCAGTGACACCTACAACAATCAAGACATAATTACAACAAAGCTGTTCACACAGTCCACAAAGGGGTGTACCAAAAGTGTCCACTTCAGGTAACTCAGGGAGAGGCTGAGCCACTGGGCCCTATAGGATACCTACCACACAGAGCTAATCTACCAACTCAGGGAAGCAGCAAAAATGCCAAGAAAAAAACAGATCACAAATGAAAGAAATGGGGGGAAACAAATGACGATATAGAGTTCAAAACCACGGTTATAAGGTTTTTTCAAGAATTTCCTAGAAAAGATGGATAAATTTAGTGAGACCCAAGAGGAGATGAAAAAGGACCAACTAGAAATTAAACATACACTGACTGAAATAAAAAATATTATACAGAGACCTAACAGCAGACTAGAGGAACACAAGAATCAAGTCAAAGATTTGAAATACAAAGAAGAAAAAACATTCTACTGGAAAAGAAAAAAGAAAGAAGAATCTAAAAATTTGAAGATAGTGTAAGGAGTCTCTGGGACAACTTCAAGTGTACCAACATCAGAATTATGGGGGTGCCAGAAAAAGAGAGAGCAAGATACTGAAAACCTATTTGAAGAAATAATGAGCGAAAACTTTCCCCACCTGGTGAAAGGAATAGACTTACAAGTCTAAGAAGTGCACAGAACCTCAAACAAAAGGAATCCAAAGAGGACCACATCAAGACACATCATAATTAAAATGCCAAGAGCAAAAGACAAAGAGAGAATATTAGAAACAGCAAGAGAAAAACAGTTAATTATCTACAGGGGAGAACCCATCATTGTCAGCTGATTTCTCAACAAAAACTATGCAGGCCAGACGAAGTGGCGAAAAATATTGAAAGTGATGAATAGCAAGAACCTACAACCAAGATTACTCTACCCAGCAAAGCTATCATTCAAAATTGAAGGGCAGATACAGAGCTTCACAGATAAGAAAAAGCTAAAGGAGTTCATCACCATCAAACAAGTATTATATGAAATGTTGAAAGGTATTCTTTAAGAAGAGAAAGAAGAAAAAGGTAAAGATATAAATAATGAACAATAAATAGATATCTAAAAACAAATGAATCTAAAAATCGAGTGAATAAAAAATCTGATGAACAGAATAATCTGGTGAACATAATAAAATTAGGGGCATAGAAAGGGAGTGGACTGACAATTCTTGTGGGGGGAAGGTGTGATGGATGAGAGAACGACTGAATAAAAATCATGTACCTATGGATGAGGACAGTGGGGGGATATAAAGGCAGAGAGTAGGGTGAGAATGGGGTGGAGGCGAGCTATGGTGGAAAAAAGGAGGAACAATTATAATACTCTGAACAATAAAGATTTGTTAAATCTAAAATAAATGAAAAATAAGAAATAAAAGGACCAAGACCCAGCACTAGCACTAGCCTGCTTTGCTTCACAGCTGGGCCTCCCCTGGGCACTTCCAAGCCAAATATAATTAGCAGCCATCTTCAGATCTCTCTATAGCTCCTGCCAGGTAGCCTCAGGTTATGGCTGACTTTGCACCTCCCAGGAGGCATCAGAGCCAGTGCAACCGGTGGACAGCTTCAGAACATAGCAGATTATAACTCTACACATACACAAATGACACACTCAAGGGGCAGACTATGTGAGCTCCAACGCCTCACTGAAGTAAGTCTTGCTCTACATGGATGTCTCCTGCACAGCAGCTCTTGCACTGCAGTCACAGCTGGTCCCCACAGCCAAATGGCCTGCAAGGCAAATTTTCCCAGTGATGCCAACAGCAATCAAGGTTCAACTGCAAAAGTCTGTTTACATAGTCCACTAAAGGGGTGCACCTAAAGTGCCCAGCTCAGGTGCCTGGGGAGGCTGAGCCACTGGGCCCTACAGGACACCTATTACACAAGGCCACTCCACCAATTCAAAAAGACATAGCAGCTATACCCAATACATAGAAATAAACACAGGGGAGCAGCCAAAATGTGGAGACAAAGAAACATGTCACAAATAAAAGAATTGGAAGAAGCAAGCAAACTACTGGAGATACAGGGTTCAAAACCATGGTTATAAGGGTACTCAAGGATCTTAATGAAAATGTCAAAGACATGAAAAAGGAACAGTCAGAAATGAAGCATACACTAACATTTACAGGAATTCAATAGTACAGTAGAATCAAATCACGATTTGGAATATGAGGAAGGAAAAAACACCCAATCAGAAGAGCAAAATAAAAGAGAATCCAAAACTATGAAGATAGTGTAAAGAGACTCTGGGACAATTTCAAATGTACTGACATTTTCATTATGGGGGTGCCAGAAGGAGAAAAGAGAGAGCAAGACATTGAAAACCTTTTTAAAGAAATAATGACAAAACTTCCCCTATCTGGTGAAAGAAATAGACTTACAAGACCAGAAAGTGTACAGATTCCCAAACAAGAGAAACCCAAAGAGGCCTACAGCAAGACACATCATAACTAAAATGCCAAGGATTAAAGACAAAGGGAACAGCCTAGACTATTTGGCTCAGTGGACAGAGCATAAGTCTTCAGATTGAAGGGTTATGGGTTTGATTTCCAGTCAAGGGCATGTACCTTGATGGCAGGCTCAATCCCCAGCCCTGATTGGTGCATGTTCGAAGGCAACCAATTGATGTGTCTCCCTCATATCGATGTTCCTCTCTCTGTGCCTTCCCCTCTCTTCCACTCTCTCTAAAAATCAATACAGAAATATCCTTGGGTGAAGATTATTTTTTAATTAATAAATTGTTATTGTTCAGATTAATACAATTGTTCCTCTTCTCCCCCCCCCCCATAGCTCCCCTCCACCCGGCTCCCAAACCTCCCTCTGCCCTTACCTACCCCCTACATTGTCTTCATCCATAGGTGTACCATTTTTGTCCAATCTCTCCCCTCAAGTCCCTCACCCCTGACCCCCCAAGAACTGTGTCCACTGATTCTGTTATATTCACCAGTTTATTCTGTTCATCAAATTTTTTATTCACTTGATTTTTAGATTTACTTGTTGACAGTTAAGTATTTGTTTTTCCTAATTTCTCTCTTTACCTTTTTCTTTTTCTTCTTAAAGGGTACTTTTCAGCATTTCATATAATACTTGTTTGGTGGAGATGAACTCCTTTAGCTTTTTCTTATCTGTGAAACTCTGTATCTGCCCTTCAATTTTGAATGCTAACTTTGCTGGGTGATCTTGGTTGTAGGTTCTTGCTATTCATCACTTTGAATATTTCTTACCACTCCTATTGGGCCTGCAGAGTTTCTTTTGAGAAATCAGCTGATAATCGTATGGGTACGCCCTTGTAGGTAATTAATTGTTTTTCTCTTGCTGTTTCTAATATTCTCTCTCTGTCTTTTGCTCTTGGTATTTTAATTATAATGTGTCTTGGTGTGGTCTTCTTTGGATTCCTTTTGTTTGGGGTTCTGTGCACTTCCTAGACTTGTTAAGTCTATTTCTTTCATCAGGTGAGGGAAATTTTCAGTATTATTTCTTCAAAGAGGTTTTCAGTATCTTGCACTTTCTCTTTTTCTGGCACCCCTATAATTCTAATGTTGGCATGCTTCAAGTTGTCCCTGAGACTCCTTAACTATCTTCCAATTTTTGGATTCCTTTTTCTTTTTGCTTTTCCAGTTGAGTGTTTTCCTCTTCTTTATATTTCAAATCTTTGACTTGATTCTTGTGTTCCTCTAGTTTGAAATAATATTTTTTATTTCAGTCAGTATATGTTTAATTTCTAGATAGTCCTTTTTCATCTCCTCTTGGGTCTCACTAAATTTATCCATCTTTTCTAGGAAATTCTTGAAAACCCTTATAACCGTGATTTTGAACTCTATATCCAGTCGTTCGTTTTCCTTCTTCTCTTTCATTTGTGATCTGTTCTTTTGTCTCCTCATTTTCACTGCTTCCCTGAGTTGGTAGAGTAGCTTTGTGTGCTAGTTGTCCTATATGGCCCAGTAGCTCCTCCTCCTCACTTATGAGGTGGACTCTCTTGGTGAATCCCTCTGTGGACTGTGTGTATAGCCTTGTTGTAGTTAAGTCCTAATTGTTGTTGGGGGAAAATGACCTCCAAGCCAATTGGTTGTGAGGACCATCCGTGTCTATGCTGGGAGAACTTCTGTGCTGGAGTCAGCCTTATGATACAAGACTTGCACAACTGCAAATGCCTCTGTGCTCAGCTTGAATGGGGCAGAGTCTCAGGGCTGAGCAAACAGCCTTGGATTCCTGTCAGCCCTGCCCTACCCTGCCCCTGGGTCTCAGTGTCTCTCCGTAACCACTGAGCCCTCTCTGCGCACACACTCATGCTTGTGTGCCTCCAGACCTCTGCCTTTTTGGTTCTCCTGAGTTTCCATGCGCTCCAAGGACTCATATGAGTCTGACTCCCCAGGATCTTGCCCAAAACTGGGGTTCAGGGCAGTCGGAAGTGGATTTCAGTGCAGTTGGAAGATTCTGTCTTCCTCCTGCTAAAGAAAGCCAGTGGCACAATCAGCAGTCAGTCCTCTGTGTGCGTACTCGTGCTCACACACTTCCAGATCTCTGCCTTTCACGGCTCCCCTAAGTTTTCGTACACTCCTTCCTTTTCACAACAGTCCAGATTCCCACGCGCCTCCCCTCCCCCCCACACCCCATATGAGTCTCACCCAGAACTGGGGTTCAGTGCAGTTGGAGGTGGAGTTCAGTACAGTCGGGAGTTCCCGTCTCCCTCCCACTAGATGAAGCCAGCCAGGCAGTCCACCATTCATCTTCTCCATGTGCGTGTCTCTGTATCTCAGCTATTTTGCAGCTCCTCTGAGTCTCCATGAGCCCCTCTCTTTCCTTCTCACTCAGCCAGCTTTCCTGTGGTTCTGCATGATGTCCGTTCTGTCTTTTAGCTGTAGTTTTGAAATTATTGTGCGAGGCAGTAGTTTAGGTGTTCACCTATGCTGCCATCTTAGTTTCTCTTCCTTGGGTGAAGATTTAAACAAACCAATAAACAAAAAAGACAGAGAATCTTAAAAACATCAGGAGAAAAGCAGTTAGTCACCTACAGGGGAGTACCCATATGACTGTCAGTTGATTTCTCAACAGAAACTTTTCAGGCCAGAAGGGAGTGCAGACATTTTCATAGTATTGAAAAGCAAGAATCTACAACCAAGATTAACCCAGCAAAGTTATCATTTAGAATTGAGAGTGAGATAAAGAGCTTCACGGACAAGAAAAAGATAAAGGAGTTCATTGCCACCAAACCAGTGTTATACTCAATGTTGAAGGGAACTCTTTAAGAAGAGGAAGAAGATGAAGTTGAAGATGAAGATGAAGAAGAAGAAGAAAAATGAACAATAAAATGGCAATAAATACATATCAACAATTAAATCTAAAAAATCAAATTAATGAATAAGTCATCTATTAAACAGAATAAACTGATGAATAAATTAGAATCAGAGGCGTGGAAATGTAACAGACTGATGAATCTCAGAGGCAAAGGGGTGGGAAGGGAGGATGTGAAAAGATTAACCAAAGATCTTACAGGCATATATGAATTACCTTTGGACACAGACAATAAGGTGACGAATGCCTGGGGTGGGGTGGAAACTGGGTAGAGAGGGCCATGGGGAGAAGGCAGGAGGGGGAACATTTGTAATATCTTCAACAATAAAAATTAAAAAGAAAGGGAAAAAAACAAACAGTTAAACCTTTGTAAACACCTGATTTCCAGGAAATATGAAGGACTGAGGAGCGAGTTAAATGTTGTCTTGAGGAGGGACACAGGAGCAGAGCATGTGAACATTCTACATAAAAACTGGCCCAATTTCCCCAACAAGTCAATGCTTTGGGGAAATAATGTGGGGTGGGAGTGGAGGGTGGCAGCTTTCTTAACTAAGAGAGACAATGAAATGAGTGTGTGGTTCTAGTTGAATATGAATTAGAACAGGCAGATCTATGAAGATTCAGAAGGCAAGCAGGAAGCCTAAGTATGCAGTGATCCAAAGAATGCCAGCTAACTGGACTTCACAATACAACGGAGTGACACAAGAATGACCACATATCCTGAGGGGTTTGCGACAGTATGTAGAGGTGAAATGCAATTTCTAGGATTTGCTTTAAAATACATCAGGAGGAAAAAGATCAGAGAATAAGATAAAGTGGGCGATGACCCTGACACCCCTGCAGATGACCATCACGCCCCTGAAGATGCCCCTGATGCCCCTGTAGATGACTTGACACCCCTGCAAATGATCCTGACGCCCCTGCAGATGACCCTGACACCCTTGCCTGATGAGCCTGGAGCATTTCATTATACTGTTCTCCCTACTTTGGGATATATTTGAAAATATTCATAAAAGAATTAAAATCCCTTCTTAACAACAAAAAAGGCAGAAACTTGGATCACTTACCTAGAAGGAATAGTCAGTAAAATCAAAAGTGAAAGCAGAGCAAGAAAACAGGGGGAGAATGCCACTCCCTGAATTTTCTTTTTTAAATCAGAGTGACTCACAGCTCAGGCAACGTGGCCCTGAGGTTCCAGCTCCTGTCAGAGGAGCCGGGGAAATGCGAGCTGGAAGCAAGCCCAGGCACTGCAGTAGCAGCACATCAAGCAGAACCCGGGAGAGGCGCTGCAGACTCCGCAAGTGTGTGAGCCCTCACTCTCGCCACGGTTATTAAGGAATGTTTAACAGAAAGCCATTACTAATGTCATCTTATTTTGAAACCCAAATGTCTCAGTCTGTTCCCCCTCATGTACTAAAATGACAGGGATTACACTGGACATCTGCTCAGATCCTGCCTTTGCCAAACAAGCCGGGCTCCGTGTGGAAGCTGGCGGCCTGGCCTGTAAGCCATGCACTAGAGAAAGTTTGATTCTGGCTTAAAAACTTCTAAAAGATTCTGCAAGATGAACACAAGGGACTGTCCCAATAGAGTGGGGGTTGTTGCCACAGGAGACACACAGACGGCAGGGTCTGTGAGTGTCTTCCTGGTGTAAAAGCGGTTTTTAAATACACTCTTGAGCCCTGGCCAAGATTGTGGGTTCAATCCCAGTTCAGGGCACATACAAGAGTCAGTCAATGGATGAAAAATATAACAAATGTTTCTCCCTTCCTCTCTCTCAAATCATCAATCAATATTATTAAAATATGATTTTTTAACTCCAAATTTACTGAAAGTTAGACTCAGGATTTTCCCTTAAATAACTATAAGTAAGCAACATCCCTAATGAAAGAACTTTTTTTAAAAAAATATATTTTATTGATTTTTCACAGAGAGGAAGGGAGAGAGACAGAAAGTCAGAAACATCGATGAGAGAGACATCGATCAGCCCCCCCCCCCCACCCTGCATGCCCCACAGTGGAGATGTGCCCGCAACCAAGGCACATGCCCCCAACCGGAATCGAACCCGGGACCCCTCAGTCCACAGGCTGACGCTCCATCCACTGAGCCAAACTGGTCTCGGATAGAACATTTTTAGTTAAGTTTAATTATTGGAGCCCTGATCAGTTTAGCTCAGTGAAGAGAGCATCAGCCTGCAGAATGAAGGGTCCCAGGTTTGATGCTTGGTTGTGGGCACATCCCCAGTAGGGTGTGTGCAGGAGGCAGCTGATTGATGTTTCTTTCTCATTGATGTTTCTAACTCTCTATCCTCCTCCCTTCCTTTTTGTAAAAAAAATCAATAAAATGTATATATTTTTAAAAGTTTAATTATTGAAGCATAAACAAAAATACTTAAAACAGTAGGAGCCCTAGCTGGTTTTGTTCAGTTGATAGAGCATTGGCCTGCAGACTGAAAGGTCCTGGGTTCAATTCCAGTCACTGCACAGGTTGTGAGCTTGAACCTCAATAAAGGGGCATACAGGAGGCAGCCAATCAATGATTCTCTCTCATCATTGATGTTTCTATCTCTCTCCCTCTTCCTTTCTCTCTGATATCAATAAAAATATATTTTTACAAAAAATAAAACAATAAGAGCTTGGTAACAGAACTCCCTAGTAGAAAAGAAACATTAGCCCTGGCCCCTTTCAGCCATTTCCACATGGAGAATGCCACCCGTGTCACCCTAAGGAACCACAGTGAACAAACCCCAGCCTTAAATGGTTGAGGGACACAGGAGCAAAGCATATATGCATTACCCACTGGCAGCAAGAGGTCCTCCCAGAGAAGACTCCAGTGGACCTGCAGCCTCCAATAATTCCTGGCATGCAGTGGGCTCTGCTCTGAGAGAAGGTGTGGCTGGCACTGCCTATGCTGCCTGGGCACAAAGCTCACAAGATGGTCTAACCTGCACAGGGCACTTCCTCCCAGAATGAACTTCACTCTGCAAAGACAAAGCAAACAGTGATGTGGAACACAAGAAACTGAAACTCCAGGCACTGAGGTCAAGGGCAGCACATCGTAAGGACACTGGGAGGGAACGTTCTGTGAGGACCGGCACTGGATCCCCAGGGAGCGCTCTAGCATGGGGTGACCCTGACAGGTCCCTCAGCAGCCTGTGCCGGGCTCCATTCCTCTCCAAAGCCAACGGCATCTGCTGACGCACTGTGAGAGGACCCACGAGGAGTGAGCGGGGAAGTGTTTAACTGGAAAGCATGGCTCCTGTGGTTCTTGGTGCCTCACCACGTGCCACGTTTTCAGCAGCTCACACATCAGAGCTTCCTGTGTGATCCCTGACATTTCAAAACCACGTTTTTCCATTTTCTAAATCTAAAACATTAACTAATTCTTTCAAAATAAATACACACCCTCCCACACACAGTGATGCCTCCGCCTGATCGGGCACCCCTCCACTCCATCTGCTGACATCAGGGGATCATGGTGGTGCCTGTCTACCCGCCACCACCTGCCTCTTCCTCTTTCCACTTTCCTTCTCTCCCTGACTTCGCTCAGGGCCGTGGGCAGACTCGCCAGGAGTGTGAACATGAGGGCTTATGCTACCACGAACAGTCACCAACCACACAAGAGCCTGCCACGGACGCCTATCTGTACAATCCTGTGCTGTTCACAGGCGGCGGGCAAAGGCTTGACAAATAAGTAACTCAGCCGGGCGTAGCCTGAACCCTCAACCACAGCAGCGCCCCGGCTGAACCCTCGCCTCAGAGACATGGCAGCCACCTTTTCTCATCCTTTCAGAGCCCCAATGAGCTCTCGTCACTTAGGAGTCAATTCAGTCAAAGCCAAAAGCCGACCCCTGCGCCTGCAGCCTGCAGCCTAGCCAAGCATGCCTACCTGGTGCCATCCCCTGACCGTGACTAGGAATTGGCTCCCAGGATTTGACTGTCCATATTCCATACACCACGGCCTTGGCTTCTACTTGTGTGTCAATCATTTAAAATTTGTTTCAGAAAGAAAGCCGACATGCAATGTAATACAATTCAGCCTTAGAAGCAGCAGGGCATTCTGACACTGGCTACAAGATGGATGAACTGATGGCCCTGTGTTTCCTGACAGAGCCAGCCATAGAGGCAAACACTGCAATTCCACTTCCATGATGTCCCCACGTGGTCATGTTCATGGGCAGGGCAGTGGATGGCGGCTTCCAGGGCTGGGGAGAGAGGAGGGAGAATTAGTATTCAATGGGGACAGGGTTTCCGTTTGGGGAAAAGAGTCTGGAGGTGGTGGTGCTGGTCACTGAACATTATAAATGTTCTTAACGCTGCTGAGCAGCACTAAAAACAGTGAAGACAGGAAGTTCTGTTATGTGCATTTTACAACAACAAAAACTATGTTAAAAAAAAAAAAGAAGAAAGAAAGTTCCCTGTTTTGACCACCAACAAAATGAACATGTGGAAAAAATGAAAACACCCCCCCCCCAAAATAAAATAAAATAAAATAAAATAAAAACAACTTCCCCCAAAATAAAATAGAAACAACCCAAAAACTTGAAAAAAAAATATTATCAGGCTGGATAAAAAAGTCAAAACCCATTATGTGTTTCTTGGAAGAAAAACATCTAAAATTTAAACCCACTGCATGGGACAACATATTCATCAATGATTCATCAGATAATGGGTTAATCTCCAAAGTGTATAAAGAACTCACACAATTCAACACCAGGAAGACAAAAAAATCCTATTAAAAAATGAGCAAAGGACCTGAATAAAAACCTCTCCAAAGTGGACATGCAGAAGGCCAAGAGACACATGAAAAAGTGCTCATCATAGAGATGCAAATTAAAATGGCAATGAAGTACAGTGGTATCTTGAGATACAAGTGCCCTAACATACGAGATTTTTGAGATACGAGCCTTCAAGCGAGCGATTTTTGCTTTGAAATATGAGCAGCATTTGAGATAGGAGTAATCCCACGGATCGGCCGGCTACACACGACCCACCAGTTTACCTCGACTCAAGCATCTCATAGTTTCCCACGCCTCAAAGAATTAAACTCGTATCTTGAGGTACCACTGTATCACCTTCCTCTTGTCAGAATGGCAATTATCAACAAATCAACAAACAAGTGCTGGTGAGGATGTGGAGAAAGGGAACCCTGTGCACTGCTGGTGGGAATGCAGACTGGTGCAGCCACTGAGGAAAACAGTATGGAGTTTCCTCAATAAATTAATAGTAGATCTCCCATTTGACCCAGTGATCCCACTCCTAGGAATATATCCCAAGAAAACAGAAACACCAATCAGAAAGGATTTATGCACCCCTATGTTCATAGCAGCACAATTTACAATCGCTACCATTTGGAAACAGCTTAGGTGCCCATCAGCAGATGAGTGGATCAGAAAACAGTGGTACATCTACACAATGGAATACTATAATGCGGTAAAAAAGAAGGAACTTTTACCCTTTGAGACAGCATGAAGGACCCAGAGAGCATTATATTAAGTGACATAAATCAGTCAGAGAAAGATAAGTGCCACATGATCTCACTCATATGCAGAATCTAATGAAAAAATACTGACAAAATAGGACCAGAGGCGTGGACACATGGAAAGGACTGACAGCTGGTGGGGGTGGGAAGAAGAGGGGGATAAGGCAAGGAGAGATGAACTGTCCCTGAAGGAAGCCAAGCTGCTCAACACCGTCCTCAGGCAGCAGCTAACAAAACCCTGTGCTGCTAGGCACTCGCCTTCCCCCTGTGCTGTCCATGCAGATGCCCATGGGGCCCTGCCGCTCCCTCCACCCTCTCCGGAATGCCCAGCCGTCAGCTCACTGCTCTGGGTTTGCAGATCTCAGTTGGACATTTGTTTTCTCCTTAGTTAAATGTCCTGGGCTTTTGCAACAATCAATAGACTTGAAAGAAAAAAAGAAAAACAACCCAAAAACTTTAAAAAGAAAACTTGATTTTTTTTTTAATCAGGCTGGATAAAAAAAAGTCAGAATCCATCATGTGTTTCTTGAAAGAAAACATCTAAAGTGTAAAGCACCAATTAGCCCAGCTGGTGTGCCTAAATGGTTGAGTGTCCACCTATGAACCAAGAGGTCACTGGTTCGGTTCGATCCTGGTCAGGGCAAATGCCTGGGTTGCGTATTTAATCCTCAGGAGGGGGCATGTAAGAATTAGCTAATGGATGTTTCTATCTCTCTATCCCTCTCCCTTCCTCTTTCTCCAAAATCAATAAATACATAGTTAAATTACTCTTTAAAAAAACAACACAGACATAAAGTAGAAATATGGAAAATTATACTTTGCAAACATAAAACAAAGATGTTGGCTTAACCATATCGATACAGGAGAGAAGAATCAAGGCAAAAGATTATTACTTGAGATACAGAAGAACATTTCATAAGTATGAAAATTTCATTTTGTCAACAAGATATAAAAATCCCAGCTTAAAAAAAAAAAGAAGATGCCTGTTTTACAAGTTTTTCTACTGTTCACTGGTCCTGGTGGCTTTGCCTCCCCCAGCCTTCAGCCTGGAACAGGTCCCCTTGCTGATCCCACACAGGAGGGGTCCTGCGTGTGCACTGACATCCCTGCATGTCACCCTCGCCCACCCTCTGCTCTCAGGGTATCAGGCTCTGTTCTTGGCACAAGACAGACAGTGGCAAACATGGCTCTGAGAAATCTTGTATTGGAGGGAAGCAAAGAATAAAGGAAGTGACAGTGGTAAGAAGTGGGAGGACTGAGCGTGAGAACAGAGGAAGTGGCTGCGGGGTGTCCAGGCAGCCGTCTGAGCAGACGCCAGGGCACACCCTCCACCATCCCCTTTCAGTGCCCACCACCTCTGCAGCCAGCAAGTGCCCAGCCTGGGAGTCCGGACACGCCCCCGCCCACCTCCTCTCAGTGCCCACCACTCCTGCAACCAGCAGGTGCCCAGCCTGGGAGTCAGGGCACGCAAGTTAGAAAATAATCACAAGAATAATGTAGCCTCTTCTACTTCCAGGTCACTGCTGCCAATGCCACTGTTCACCCAAGAAACCCATCCCCCGCTCTGGGCCCCCTTACTGGCATGCAAGCAGCAAACTCGAAGAAGACACCTGACATCCCTGCGGCTATCTTCCTGCCCCTGGTGGTCCCAGCGCTGCCCAGGCCCTTTCGGCCCTTTTGGTTTTGCTTTATCTGAGATGTGAAACCCTGGGCAGGGATCCTTTCTCAGTGCTCAAGATATAAAATATTAAATATGGTGAGTCAGTAACAATGCGTTAAGATGCCCAGAAGAGGTCTAAGTACCTACTACATCTACACCACAAGCCCTGAGCACAGTACCCTCACCACCCATCTGCCTGCCCTCTCTTCCTTGGCTGGGAGAAGCTAGCTGACAAGACAAGAACCACTTACTCAGGGGCCCGCAGTGCTCAAGACGCAGGACACAGTGAAGCACCTGCAGACCTGCCTGGGTCGGGTCCAGGAATGACACACTGCTGGGGCGCAGCAGGGAAGTCGCTGCAGGCCCAGGTAGATTAATTGAGCGGGAAGGGGTGTAGAAGAGGCGGGGGGCGGGGGGGGGAGGGGAGGGAGAGAGAGAGAGAGAGAGAGAGAGGTCATTCTAATCACACATCCCTGATGCAAAACTTTTCTCCTGGTGCTCTTGGGCCCTGCTTGTCTCGCTGTCCTGGTTCTTGCTCCCTGTACCTGCCCTCTCTAGGCTGCTGTCTGCCTTCCCATGGCAGGGGACTCCTCATACTAACTGCAAGTACTGACATCAAGCACATGTCTGGTGTGGAGCAGGCACTGGGGATTGCGAGTGCTCTGGGATAGTTAAGTGTTTGGACATCTGTGTCAGGTTTTAAAATACTTTAAACATCAGAATCAAGTTGCTAAGAAAGGATCGGATGAGTCAACTGGCACAGTGACAGGGTGAATGTCATGTGCCACTGAGAATTACTGTCACCCTGACCGATGTGCAGAAAGGTGGCAGTTTTGAATCCCAGGACATGCCCAGGTTGTGGGCTCGATCCCCAGTGAGGTGCGAGCAGGAAGCAGCTGATCAATGATTCTCTCTCATCATGGATGTGCTTTTTTCTCTCTCTCCCTCTCCCTTCCTCTCCGAAATCAATAAAAAAAATATTTTTTAAATAAAAGACATAAGCCCTAACCGGTTTGGCTCCGTGGATAGAGCATCACTCTGTGGACTAAAGGGTCCCAGGTTTGATTCCAGTCAAGGGCATGTACCTTGGTTGCAGGCACATCCCCAGTAGGGAGTGTGCAAGAGGCAGCTGATTGATGTCTCTCTCTCATCATCGTTTCTAACTCTCTATCTCTCTCCCTTCCCCTCTGTAAAAAATCAATAAAATATATTTTAAAAATATAAAAAATAAAGCACACCTGAGTAAAAGCATTAAATTAATTTAAATAGGAAATTGATACAAACCCTGGTGGAAAGCACATGGTCAGAACAGAAGAGGAACTCCAGTGTGAGGGCAATAAGGACACGCTCACATGAGAAAGGAAGGGTGGAAAGTCACAGAATGGGCAGTCCAGTCAAAATGGAAACATTGTTTCAAAGGCCACAAGTCTAAGCATGTAAAGCTGTCAAACCTCTTCCCAATCTTAAGCGAACCTTTTAGAAAAGAAGCTCTGTGTTAAAAAAACATTTATTTGAAGTTAACATTTCTTTGGCTTTGCAGTTTCTTTTCTTTTATTGAAGTCAAGTAAAAACATGATACTTTTATGAGGAATAGCACTGGACCAACTGCACGTTAGAGGCATTCTCTCCCGTGCACCCGGCCCTGCTGGCTTGGTGCTTGTGAAGCTGTCTGCAACAGGACCATAGGCATCGCTGGCAGGGCGAGGAGGTCGCCAGATCCTGTCTTATTTGTACCTGTCACTGTTAATCCACTTCTTTACACTGAACATGCACCATTTTTATAATTTTATGCAAATACAGATGATCTTATCCTAATTTAAAAACAAAATGACCTGGCCAGCATGGCTCAGTGGTTAACCCATACACCAGAAAGTCACAGTTTGATTCCCAGATGGGGCACATCCCCAGTTGGGGGCGTGCAGGAGGCAGCTGATCAATGATTCTCTCTCATCATTGATATTTCTATCCCTCTCTCCCTCTCCCTTGCTCTCTCTGAAATCAATAAAAACATATAAAAAATAAAACTAAAAAACAAAACAAAGTAGACTGGAAAAAAATAATACCCCAAGGCATTACCAGGGTTAATACTGAATGGTAGATTTGGATGACACTTTTCTTCTGTGTACTTTTCTGTATTTATTCCATAATGAAAGTAATCCAAGATGGCTGAAGAATGAGAGGCAACGCTGAAAGTCTGCGGTAGCTAGTAGAATGCTAAGAGAAAAAGCAAGGCCAAATGACTGTGTATATGCAGAATGTGGACAGAGTGATTCACAACAGAAAAAGGTCGGAAATGATTTTTTTTCCTTCTCTCCTACCTGTTTCAATTCTGGAAGATGAGCATGTATTACTTGTGTAATTAAAAAGACACCTCTTGGTTTTGATTTTTAGTAGAAGGGGCCTCTCAGACTTGAGGATGCCCCGCCCTAAGCACTGGCATGGGGAGGCGTGCATGGGCGGGCCCTCGTGGGCAGGATGGGAAGTGAGACCTAATTACCACCAGCCCACAGCCCAGCAACTCAGTGCACTCGGAGTAGGGGGCAGGCCACCCCCATTGGACTCAGTCCCCGATGTTCCAGCACAGCAGGTACAGACACCCAGAGCAGGCTTATATGAGACACAGAGTAAGAAGCAAATCCTGATCACCAGGCACAGCAGCAGAGCTGCATGCCCCTGGGGAGCCGAGCAGGTCCTGCCAGCTGTCCACGCTCATCGCCGTCATGTGCATTTAATGCTTAAAGAACCAGAACAGAGTTCAGAGAAGCAGGTGGGATCAGGGGCTGCTTTCCAGCTGCACTACCTGCAGCTGTTCCCCGGTTCAGGCCTTAGGATCTGAAGACTCCAAAAGGAACAAAATTCACCTGCGGCCCTAGCCCAGTGAACATCGGCCCTACTCGGTAACTCACCGCTTGCAATCTGAGAGCAGACCTGAGACCCGGGCACCTGGAACAGGATCCGGAATGGAGCCACCCGTGCACTGGAGTCTAGCACCGCGTCCAGAGCGCCCACCAAGCGGCCTGCAAAGACAGAAAGGTGACCTCAGAGCAGGGGCCACTCACCACGCAGCCAGCCTGCTTGGTTTCGGCATTCAGGTAGAAGCTGTGTGCCCCTGCCAGCTGGTGCAGCATCGCCCTTGCATTGGAAGGTGGCAGGTCCATTCCTGCTCACTGCACATGCCCAGGATGCAGGTTCAAGCCCTGATTGATAAGGGCAATTACCCAAAGCAACCGATCAAAGTTTCTCATATCGACATTTCCTTCTTTCTTGCTTGCTCTCTCTCTCCCCTTTGTTCTCTCTAAAATCAATTTTAAAAGATGTCCACGGGATGAGGAATAAATAAATAAAAAGTTGAAGCCCTTTTACACCACACAAAGCTTTCAAAAGTCCTTAATAATCTGCAATTCAGGAGCAAACCAGTAAGGAGGCAAAAACTGAGCAGCCTAAAGAATAACTGTTAAAAAAAACTCACGCCCCCTTCTTTTTTCTTTTCCTAAATCCACGGAATGGACAGAGGGAAGGTGCTGCAGGCAGGTGCTACTGCAGCAAGACAGGCCAGATATGCAGCCAAATCGGGTTCTCAGCAGGAAAGTGGTGAAAGGCGAACTTGGGAACAAGACTGGAATTTTTGACAGCAAGGGACATACTGGGCACAGTGGGAGGCTTGCTCACTTTCATATAGTAGAAGTGTACAAAAAGAAATGTAGACAATGTGTCCATGAACATGTCTGTCATAAATATGTACTAGTAAACACATGTGTGTATACATGTGCACAGGCAGAGTCCCCAGCTCTGTCCACTGCGCGGTATCAGGAAAATAAAGAAAAACTATGAACAACTTCATGCCCACAAATCTGATAACTTACATGAAATGGAACTGCCAAAGTTCACACAAGGAGAAATAAATCACTTGAATAAGCCTATATGTATTGAAAAAATTGAGTCAATGAATAACCTGCCAAAAAAAGAAAACACTAGGTCTAGATGGTTCACTGGTGAATTCTACTCAACGTTAAGGACTCATGAATATAATCTTCACAATCTCTTTTAAAAAAAAGCAGAGAGAACATTTCCTATTTCATTCAATAAGACTACCATTATCCTAATACCAAAACTGGATAAAGATATTACAATGAAGGAAAACTATAAACCAATATCAACCATGTAAAAATCCTCAATAAAGTATTAGCAATGTCAATCCAACAACATACAAAATAAATTATACACCAGGAGCCATGGGACTTACTTCAGTTATGTAAGGCTGGTTCAATATTTGAAAATCAACCAATGTAATACACTACTTCAACAGGATAAAGAAGAAAAATCATATAACCACATCAATTCATGTAGAAAAAGCATTTGATAAAATCCAACATCTATACATACTTTTTAAAAAAACTCTCCATAAACTAGGAACCAAGAACTTTTTTAACTTGACAAAGAACATCTACAAAGATCATATTTACTGATGAGAAGCTAAATGCTGGCATGCTAAGATAAGGACCTTCCGTGGCTGAGTATTTGACACTGTGTGAAATAAGACAAGAGGAGGAAACAAAGTGGGTACATATAGGGAAGGAGGAAATAAAACTGTCTTTGTTCACAGGTGACATGCTTGTCTTTTTTTGAGGGAAAATTCCAAAGAGCCAACAACAAAAACTTATGGAACTAATAAGCAAGTATACAAGACTGCAGTACACAACATTAATATGAGAGTTGCTTTTCTATATTTCAGCAATGAGCAACTGGAATTTGGAAAAAATGTAAATACCACTGACAATAGCAAATGGTATTTTTTTTAATTCATTTCAGAGATGAAGAGAGAGGGAGACAGAAACATCAATGATGAGAGAGAATCATCAATTGGTTGCTCCTATGCCTGCAACCCAGGCATGTGCCCTAATAGGGAATCGAAACCTGACCTGGTTCATAGGTCGACGCTCAATCACTTAGCTACACCAGCTGGGTGCAAATGTTATTTTTATTAGGTAGAAATCTAACAAAAGATGAGTAGAATCTATATGCAGAAATTTATAAAATTCTGATTTTAAAAAATCAAAGACCTAAATAGATATTCCATATTTATGGAAGATTTAATAATATTAAGATGCCAATTCATCCCATCTTGATTGAACTATTGATTCAATATGACCCCAATAAAAATCCCAGCAGCTATTTTATAGATGTTGACAAATTAATTCTGAAGTGTATATAAAAAAGTAATTACCTAGAAGATCCAACACAATACTGAAAAAGAACAAAGTTGGAGAACCCACATACTCAATTGAAAGATTTACTAGAAAGCTACAGCAATCAAGACAGTGTAGTATTACAGGTCAATGGAACAGAATAGAAAACCAGACACAGACCCATACAAATCCAATCAAATTATCTTTGACAAAGGATCAAAGATAATTCAATGGAGAAGGACAAGTCTTTCAACAAATGGTTCTGGAACAACAGGACAACAATAAGCAAAACAAACAAACAAGCAAAATTAAGACACATACCTAAACCTTCCACCAAAAAAATAGCTCTTAATGAATCACAGACCTGATACGAAACTATAAAACTCATGGAAAAAAATATAGGAGAAAATCTAGATGACCTTAGATTTGGTGATGACTTTTTAAAGACAACACCAAAAACTATTGTTCTGCAAAAGGCACTTAAGAGAATTAAGACCAGCCACCAATTGAGCAAGACTATTTATAAACACATATCTGATAAAGGACTAGTATCCAAAATGTACGAAAAAATTATTAAAACTCAATAATAAGAAAACCAACAATCCAATTAAAAATAAGCAAAAGAGGCCAAGAAGGGTGGCTCAGTTGGTTAGAGCCATTAAAAGATTGTAGGTTCAATTTTTGGTCAGGGTACACATCTAGGTTGCGGGTTCCATCTCCAGGTGGGGCATGGACAGGAAGATCCCAGGGGGTGTTTCTCTTTCTCTCCTTTCTTCTCTCTTTCAATTCAAGGAACATATCTCAAGTGAGGATTTAAAAATTTAGGCAAAAGATCTGAACATAAACTTTAGACAGAAGACATAGAGATAACAAAAAAGCATATGAAAAGCTGCTGGACATGATTTTTCATTAGGGAATTGCACATTGAAACAAGATACTATTAGATACCCATTAGAAAGTCCAACTCTGCCCACCCCACACACACACACAAAAATCCAAAACTGACAATGTCAATTGCTTTAGAGGATGTGAGCACCAGGAACTCACTCATTGCTGATGAGTTTGCAAATGACACAGACACACTAATATGCAGTTTGTTAACTTCTTCCTAAGCTAAATACAGTCTTTTCATACCACCTGGGTATTCCCCCCAATGATATGAAAACTTCTGTCCTCATAAAACTTGCACACAAATGTTTATGGGAAGTTTTAATGTGTATTTGCCCCAAACTGGAAGCAAATGGCGTAGTTTTTGTGATTAAAAAGACAGCTCTCAAGTCATGAAAAGACATCAAGGAATTTTAACTGCAGCTACCAAGTGAAAAAAGCCCTCCGGAGAAAAGCTGTGCTCTATGTGACTCCAGTTACTCTGGAAAAAGGAAGAAGGAAAGTTACAGCAGGGGAGGAAGGTCAGTAGCTGCCAGGAAGAAGAGCTATTAGTCAAACCTAGGGACATTTGGGTGGTGAAACAATTCTGTATGATACTGTTATTGTGGGTATATGATGCCATGCATTCATCAAAATCCCACAAAAGTTTTCAGCATGAACTTTAATGTTTGCAAATTTTTTAAATATCATGTAGCAAGTTGAGGGATACCCAATTGAATGCAAAATATGGCCCCCAAAATGTAAGTGTACTACAAATGCATGAAACCCAAGAGTGAAGGTGTAGGGGAAGGGTGTTGACTATTTACCTTTGGAAATGAGTGGAGTCTGTAGGAAAAAGATGAAACAAATATACATGAATCCTGTACTCTCCCAGGTGTGGGCTGGCCACTCTGACACTGATACACAGATACAGAGATGAACAATTAAGAGAAAGGATGGGAGGAGCCAAGATGGCGGCATAGGTAAACACCTACACTGCTGCCTCGCACAACAATTTCAAAACTACAACTAAAAGACAGAACAGACATCATCCAGAACCACAGGAAAGCTGGCGGAGTGGAAGTTCTACAGCTAGAAGGAAAGAGAGGGGCTCGCAGACACCCAGAGGAACTGCAAAAAGCTGAGGTACGGAG
>PVJN01016116.1:0-43016 GCA_004026805.1 Lasiurus borealis | reverse complement strand
GAGCTGAAAAGACTTTGGTGGCTGCATGAAATCCCTTTATAGCAACTCCCTGAGAAGGGACACTGTCACCAGGTGGGCATTTGAGACTGAGCTCATCTCATCCATCTCCCACACCCCCATCATTAGGCCTAGAAGAGCCAGTGTGTGCCAGCTCTTTACAGTATCTGCATTTTTCTGGACCATATTGCCAACTAGGAAAAAAAGGTTTATGTTTGAAAAATATGTGATTGACCAATAACAAGAAGAGAAGAGCATAAAAGTGAAATGGGGGGGGGGAGGCGAAAGAAATCACAGAGTGAGAGGAAAAAGCAGGGAAGATGCTTAACCCTCTCTGATTCTGATAAATGTTTTTCCATGCCTTTTCCTCATAGATGGACTTGATGCCCAGCCCCAACGGGATGGAAACATAAACAAAGGCCTGTAGGTAGGCCCTCTTTCAGTATTTCCCTGTGGGTACAGACAGCGGCAGTCCCACTGCTAGAATCAGCTGGAAGAAACTGCAGCCAAGCACATCAACTCAGGACTCCAAAGGCAGAAGGGGGAGTCAGTCCCCAAAGACAAGTAAGGGTTTGTAGTTTTCACCTAACAATGCTCACACACCACGGTTTAACTTCTTCCCAGCAGAGGTCGCTGTGGATACTGGCAATGGATACCTGAGAGTGGACCTGGCTGGGCTGGGTGGTGGCTCCACTGTCTAGTAACTGCTCTTCTTGTGGTTCCACTGGGAAAGGGGGCGTCAGGCAGGGATTATATCAAAGCATAGCACATTTGCCATAAAACTGAGGTCACTTGCTGGGAGTGGCGGGTCTGGGAGGGCTGTTCTCACCCTCTAGGGGTGTCTCCCCATTGTGGTACCTCAGTGTCACACCAGTGCCCTCTCTGTAAGTGCACCTGGCATTACTGAGAGGCCACCTGTCACTGACCAGCAACCCCAGCCCCTGGTCCTTCCAGACGCGGAGACTAAAGTGACAAAAGTTCCCTTGCTGCACAATCTTGCACCCACGCATGAGGGACTCCGTTGATTCATATCCCCAAACCCTACTTGGCAGCCTATGTTGGTGATGGATGCAGAATTCTCCTCGGCCTGCATATTCTGAGGATGGGAAGGGCAGGGCTCTGGGGAGGGTTCAGACCTGAGACACACACACCCCAAAGGGCCCACATTCTGGGTCACACCCCAGGCATGCAGGCCAGGCCCAAGGTGGCCTGAAGCTACCTCCACCCTGAGACAGCCACGTGGACCCTCGTTCATTACTGTGGCTTGAGAGGGGAAGCAGAGACTACCCTGCACTCATGCCCAACATCCAAGGCCACCAGTAAGGGGTTCTTCACACACACACTCAGCCAGATGCCCAGTCTCACCATGACACGCACTCGGACACTGGAGCATTCCCGTGTACGTTCTCCCCAGTGGCACACATTCACACACGCATGGACCCCTGCAAACACACCGTGACACACAGAAACCCACTCAAACCTGGAAACCAAATATGACTTATTATGGCTGATGGCACGTGTTGGGGTGGGGGTGGGGGTCCACTCAGGATGTCCCTCTGGACCCTGGCCCACTCCGGACTCCTGAACCGCGGGCTCTTCCCCGGGAGAGGGAGTCCCCCAACTGTCCACATCCTTGTGGGGTCCCAGGTCTTGATCGCCCCCAGAAGGGGCCCTGGTTACCATCTCACACATGGCACCTGGGTGCTGGGCGGGCAGCGGGTGTGGGGTGGGGGGACAAGGAGTGTGGAGGAGAAGAAGAGTGCGGGGCATAGTGCCCTGCCCGGGCTCAGCCGCCTCCTCTCTTGGGATTTTCCATCTCCGCTCGCGGGCATGTGCGGAGCGAGCGCGCTTTGTCTCCCGCCCGGCATCTGGCACGTTTCCGCGGAAGCTCCCCGCGCCGCGCCCGAAGCCCACCCCCACCCCCCGCCTTCTCCTGGCCGCGCCCCCCGCTCAGCCCTTGGCGCAGGCCCGCCAGTGCGGCGGCGACCGACCGATGCTTTGTCCTCCCGCAGATGCCAGGGCGGAGAGCGAAGCCCGTGCCCGGAGCGTCCGCCGCGCGCGCCCGGGGCGGAGGTCTCAGCGCCTGATTTGGGGCGCACCCTGCGCCGAGTGGAGCAGCCCCCCGGGGTCTGCGGACGCGGGTGTGTGTGTGGGGGTATCCGCCCGGAGCTCCAGGGTGCCTGGGAAGGGACCGCCCTGTCCCGCCCCGCACATGTCCGCCCGGGTCTAGCTCCCCTCGGCGTGCAGGAGCGCGGCACCCCCTGGGCGAGGTGGGGCGGGGTAGGAGGGTGGTTTCGACTTCGTGCCCCTGGCCTGGGGCCAGGTGGACAGAGGGCCTGGGAGATAAGACCTGGGAGGAGCGGCCGGGAGGGTTCCCTCAACCCCCCTTTTACTTTCCCTTTACCGCACACCTCGGGCGCCCTCTCCCCCCGCACCCCCGCCCCGGCCCCAGCCACTCCACCTTAGGCGCCGGGCCGCCGAGCGCGGAGGACCCCGAGAATCCGTCGGCGCTTTCCTGTCCCCGCGAAGCCAAGCAGGTGGGGCGAGGTCCCCCGCCTCTGCCTCTTACGCCCATCTCCCCTCTCCCTCAATACATAGGCGGGTCCAAGTAAAGGGGAGGGGTGGGGGGTGGGGAAGAGTCTCCTTTCTCCATCGATCCCCTCCCTCTTCACAAAACCCTGGGCTTCGGGGGGAAGGGTGGGCACGGGGAAGGGGCATCCCGAATCCCAAACAGCCTTTTTTTTTCCCCTGAATAACCCGGGGAGGAGGGTCTGCGCAGAAGGACTCCCGTGGTCTCGTGCATCACAGCCAGACCCCCCCACTCCTTTGTAGCCTCCCAGGTCCGGTGGGGAAGGGTCCCTGCCTCCGAGCCTTGCATCCCTTCCATCCTCGATAATGCAAGCGAGCAGCGCGGCTTCAGACTCCTCCGGGGAGGGAGGCTCCCAGCTCTGGACGCCCTCGGGAGAGATGGGGTCCCCTTAGCTGGCCCCTCTCACACTCCAGAGCCCCCTCCTCCACCATAAAACACAACACTAACCCCAGCTGCTCCGACCCCAGGCGCCGGGCTAGAGGGAGGCCCCGCGAGGACTCGGCGGCTCCCTGGGACAGATGGTGTGGAGGGCGGTGAGGACAGGTCCCATCAACTCCCCAGGCCCCCCCATCCCCTCCCCAATAAAATAAACGCGAATTGAGCAGCACCGACCTCAGAGGGGCAGGAGGGCGGTCAGCGCCAGGCAATGCACCGAGCTCCTCGGGGCTCCTGGCGGCTTCGCGAAGGTAGTTCTCGCGGCGGCGGCGGCGGCGGCGGCGGCGGCGGAGGCGGCCGCAGCTTCCGCGGCTCCCGCGTTCCGAGCCTCCCTCGGACTCAGCACCTGGAGCGGAGAACAGCTCCGCGCCTCATTCCAATGGCCCCGCCTCCCGTGCGCCGCCATAGCCAATGGCGCCCCGCGCCCCGCCTAGGAGGCCGCCCACGGGGGGGGGGGGCGCGCCTTCCCTCACCCTTCGGCTCCGCCCGAGGGTTCCTGGGTCTCTGTCAAGACCACATCCCCCAGAGAGCGCCTGCGTTTTCGCACGGCCTCCTGGGACTTGTAGTCCTTTATGGACCCGGAGTGAGGTCCTGCCGCGGGAAGGCGGCCAGAGATGGACTGCATTTTCCAGGATGCACCGGAGGAAACGGAGGCTCTGAGGAGGGGCGGGAGGACTTGTTTCCATAGCAAAGGCGGCTGGTTGCCGGCGGCTCAGGGAGACATGGGAACCCTCGAAGGATGGTGCGTGACTTCGGGAGCCTCTTGGGAGGCCGTTTTGGATTCTTTTTCTCTCCTGGGTCCCCCACCTCGGAATTCGCGGCCTCAGTTTTACTCTCTGAGAAGAAGGCGTGGAGCTGTCCCCCCGCCCACCCACCCACCCACCCACACCCCGCGGTGATGGGGCAGATCCTGGGCGAGCAGCTCTGGGTTTGCCCAACAAAGGTGAGAGAGGGCGGCGGAGACCTTCCCACCACATTCTGAACTTTACCCCTTTACATTTTTTTTTTTTAGTCTCTTATCTTGTCATAGAGGAGTATTTTTTAATTTTTAATTTAATGTTTGGACCCTGAAAGCCTTCCTATTCCCGCTCCCCAGGTTCTGGCCTCCTTCTCGCCAGATACCGCAGCTCCTCCCTGAGCGTAGCCAGAGGGCGCTTCTCCTGCTTAAAATCCTTAACAGGCTTTCCATTACCTCAGGCATGAAACCCACACTCCTCCACCTCGTTTGAAAAACCCTTCAAGAGCTGGACTCCACTTTCGTCCCCTCCTCTCCCCCCTCTCCCCTCCCCCTTAAAAAAAAAAAAAAAAAAAAAAAAACACCTTTGGCATCGAATATTCCCAAGTTTCCCCCATCCAAGAACTAGCCAGGCCCGACTCCTCCAAGAACTACCCTCCGAGATCAGGCGGGGTTGCCGGAGATATGACCCTAACACCCCGGTGGCAGCCAGGACTCCACCTTTATTGCAACACTGAACTTCTTGGGAAGTAGAGAAGCCTTAAGAACCCTTTTTCTGTTGCTCCCGTGGGCCCCTCCACCCTGCATTAGACTCTTCCAGCCCCAGGCGAGACGCTGCCTCGGGCATTAAAGCCTTCCTAGATGCCTGCCTTCCTATTAGGTACCCCACCTTATGTTTGAGCTGCACCCTCTGCTTCCCCTGTTCTACTTGCGTGCATATATATATATATATATCTTCCACATTTAGATTATAGGATCCACAGAGCAGGGCCCATGTCTATATTATTCATACAGATAGTACAGTGGCACATGGTAGGCACTCAATAGATATTTGTTGAATTGCAAATGAATTGAATTTTAATTGAATTTCACTCCTGCCTTCATAAACTTGATTTCCTAAAGCTGGGGTGTTTCCCAGTGCTGGAAGTGTTCAACTAGAGGGATGCCATGTGTTTGAAGAAATGTTTATGTCATTCTTACAGCGGGTTGGAATTCTGCCTGAATGCTTGAGGGCCCTTCCAATCCTTTGACACGAGGGAGTGATAGATTCATGCCTAATTCCTTAGAATTCCTATGAATTCTCTCCTAAATGTCATCTGTTCTTTTTGTTCCTTTTTTTTTTTTTTTCTGGTTGATGGCTCTTCTCCTTTCTGTGCCTAAATGCCCTACACCCCACTCTCTCTCTGTGAAAGATCTTCTGACCCGGAAGTAAAGACTATCTTGGAGATTCCTGCCCAGCTTTCAACCCTCTGTTCAGCTTCATGGGGCCTTGGTGGTGATGTTCCACCTAGCCAAGTAGCATCTTTTCTGAATCTTTCCCCATTCAGAGCCCTGGTGTTGGCTAAATAGTCCAATTAATTCCACACATGCTTCTTCATATGTCACTTTATCCAGGCATTTTGGGTGTATTTCAGCTACAGCAATCTTGGGAGAATGCCTTAATATATGGGAATAATTCCTTTGTGGCCAAAGAAGTAATCGGGGGGACTATTACTCTGAACCTGATTTAAACCAAAAAGACAAAAGGCAGCTCTGTCATCCTTGAGTTGATGACATCCAGGGAAAGAAGGCTGGCCTGAGGGAGAGAGTACAATGGATGGCATGACTTCTAAGAGGCATGGCAGAGGGACTTTGATCCTGGGTCAACCATGAGGGAAAGCCGTTGGAGCTAGATGAACAGATGGGACCTCATTACTGAAGACAGAAAGCTGGAAGGAGGCAGAATGAACTGGGATTTGTCCTGAAGCCCAGTTCTGTGGATGCAGGGAGGACAGAGGCTGTGGGAAAAGTGGGTAAGGAAAGGACTACGCCACAGGGCAGGTCTCAGCACAGTATCAGCAGAGGTCGGAGAGCCACAGCTGAAGCTCTAGAGGTCCGTTTAGCCCTTCAGGAGTAATACTGGTTTTTAGAAATCTGTTACAAATTGGGGAAAGTCGGGTTCCACCCATCTTCTTAAACTAGCATCGGCTCAGCCAACCAGAGTCAGGAAACCTGGGTTCTAATTCTAACTTTGCCTCCGGTTTGGTATATGATCCTGGGCTGGACCTGTTTCATCAGTTGTAAAATGAAGTTTATTAGTGTTAGGAAGCAGCTAATAAGGTTGAGGTGGGGGAATTCAAGTCTATTTACTAGCTCTGTGGCCTTGCACAACCTTCTCAGATCTGCAGTTTGCTTACTTGAAAATGTTGTAATGGATGAATGAGATGCCTTATGTAAGACACTTCATAAATATCAAGCACTTAACTAATATTAATCTGGTTCCACAGTTTTCATCTTGCATTGTTAGAAGTTGGTTTGACTGTAAATAAACAGGCAGGAATTAATGGCCTTGGTAATCTGGGTTCAAACCACCATTCTCTTGTTAGTTGTATGACTTTGGTCAGGTATATGCTCACTATGTTTGTTTTGGCCCTAGCCAGTTAAACTCAGTGGATAGAGCACTGGCTTGCATCCTGAAGGGTTGTGGGTTCCATTATGGTCAAGGGTATGTAGCTCAATTGCAGGCTCGATCCCCAGTCCTGGTTGGGGTGCATACAAGAGACAACCAATTGATGTGTCTCTCTCACATCGATGCTTCTCTCTCGGTGTCACTCCCCTTCCCTTCCACTTTCTCTAAAAATCATTGGACGAATGTCCTCAGGTGAGGATTAACCAAAATACATACACTGAGTGGCTAGATTATTATGATCTCTGAATGCATAGTAATCTGGTCACTCAGAGGCCCAGTGCATGAATTCATGCATGGATGGGGTCCAGCCAGCCTGGCCAGGGGGAGGGGACATGGGTGGTTGGCCAGCCTGCCTGCTGGTTAAACTCCTGGTCAAGGGGACAATTTGCATATTAGCCTTTTATTATATAGGATATACACTGAGTGGCCAGATTATTATGCGTTCAGAGATCATAATAATCTGGCCACTCAGTGTTTATTTGTTTTGCCACCTTTTAGAGGTGCTTTAGAGCAAGGAATATTAAGAGAATAGAATTCTAGATGCTTAAAAGCTGGAGTTGCAAACTTTGTGGGAGGGGGTAAAAGGTCTCGGTAAAGTTCCATAGGTCTTCTAATTAACCAGAATGCTGGGGTTAGAATGATTAACCAGGACTGGGTCCCAAAGAGCCTGGTATACCAGACTGAGGAATATAATCTATAATAATAAAAATGTAATATGCTAATTAGACCAGACGTCCTTCCAGACGACTTTCTGGATGAAGCCAGGGTTGCAAGGGAAGCCCGAGTCCCGGATACCAGAGGGAAGCCAGTACTGGCAGCCAGGGGAAGGAAGGCCTACTCTTGTACTAATTTTGTGCATCAAGCCTCTAGTTTGTTTTTTATTTTAAAATATATTTTATTGATTTTTTACAGAGAAGAAGAGAGAGGGATAGAGAGCTAGAAACATCGATGAAAGAGAGATATCGTCAGCCACCTCCTGCACGCCCCCCACTGGGGATGTGCCCGCAACCAAGGTACATGCCCCTGACCGGAATCGAACCCAGGACCCTTCAGTCCGTAGGCTGATGCTCTATCCACTGAGCCAAACCGGTTTTGGTGAGCCTCTAGTTTTATTCTAAAGATAATGAAGGTTTTTAAGGAAATGTGCATTTTGAAAAGGGTCTAGGGCCTGTGTGGAGAAAGGCCAGAAGATGAGTCTGGGATGTAGGTCAAAAGTGATCCAGCATCTTTACTATGAAGATGTAAAAGCGGGGGTGGATCTGAGATGTATAAGGAGGTAAATATTCAAAGGACTTTGTGAGTGATGAGTTGAAGGTGTGGAGGAGTGGTGAGTCAAGGATGATGCCCAGATGTCTGCCTTAGAAAGCTAGGTGGGTGGATGGTGGTGTTTTCCTCTGAATGTGGAATAGTAAAGGAGCAGGTTTAGGCAGGAAGAGGAAAAGATGAATTTGAGGTGAGTGTCTAGTAGGTGATTTGGAAGAATGCTTTAATATATGGGAATAACTCATTCATGACCAAAGAAGTAACTAGGGGAACTATTATTCTGAACTCAATTCAACCCAAAAAGACAGAGCCTGAGAACTTGTCATCCTTGAGAGAAATGATCTGAAGAAACTCTTAAGTTTTCATGTTATCAACAAATACATCATAATTAAAGCCATGGGAATGGATGAATTCCTTTAATAGAGAGGGTCAAAGAGAAGACCAAACTCCCTTGGGAAATACCAACATTTATGGGACAGGTAGAGGAAGAGGGGCCTGAAGGAAAAGTGAGAGAATAGTCAGAAATATAGGAGGAGGAAACAGACATCTCTTGTAACAATATGTTTATGGGTACAGCTCCTAGGGCAAAGGAAACGAAGGAGAAAATAAACAAATGGGACTACATCAAAATAAAAAGCTTGTGCACAGCAAAAAAAACAAAACACCCATCAACAAAACGAAAAGGGAGCCCATTGTATGGGAGAACTTATTTGGCAATGATACATCTGATAAAGGGTTAATATCCAAAATATATAAGGAACTCCTATAACTTAACAGAAGGAAGACAAACAATCCAATTAAAAAATGGACAAAGGATCAAAATATGCACTTCTCCAAAGTGGACAGACACATGGTTAAGAGACATACGAAAAAATGCTAAGTCACTGATCACCAGAGAGATGAATATTAAAACAACAATGAGATCACCTCACATCTGTCAGAATGACTACCATCAACAAATGACAAGTGCTGGCCAGGATATGGAGAAAAGGGAGCCCTCATACACTGCTGATGGGAATGCAGACTGACGCAGCCATTATGGAAAACAATATGGAGTTTCCTCAAAATATTAAGTATGGAACTGCCATTTGACCAGTGATCTCACTTCTGGGAATATATCCCAAGAAACCCGAAATATTGGTCAGAAAGATTATATGCACCTATGTTCATAGCAGCACAATTTACAAAAGCTAAGATCTCAAAACAGCCCAAGTGCCCATCAGCAGATGAGTGGATAAAAAAGCTGTGGTACATTTATACCATGGAATACTATGCAGCAGTAAAAAAGAAGAATCTCTTACCCTTTGAGACAACATGGAGGCACCTGGAGAGTATCATGCTGAGTGAAATGAGTCAGTCAGAGAAAGACAAGTATCACGTGATCTCGCTCATATGTGGAATCTAATTAACAAAATAAACTGATGACTGGAGTGGATCCAGAGGCATGGAAGCATGGAACAGAGTGTGGAATCTCAGAGGGAAGGTAGGAAGGATGGGTGGGTGGGAGGTAATCAGCTAAGGACCTTGTATGCATATATACTAGTACATGGCCCATGGACACAAACAATGGGGATGTGAGGGCTTGGGGCAGGGGTTGGAGGCAGGCTGGAGAGAGTCAATGGAGAGGAAAGGGGGACATAAGGAATACTTCCTACAATAAAGAATTATTTTTTAAAAAAGAATGAAAGATGGAAAGAAAACCAAAGAATGGTATGCCACAGAAGCCAAATGGAGGAAGTGAGATGACATGGTGCAGAACGGTTAAGTTAGCCAAGGTCTGAACAAGTGAACACCAAGTTTAGTCACTGGCAACTTTGGAGAGGTTCAGTGGGATTGCAGGGACAGAAGTCTAAGTGCATGAGAAGTGGATATTGATAACTCTTAGGAGTTGTTTTGAAGGAGAGGAAGGAGAAAAACAGAAAGGATGTAGAGTTGAGAGACAATTTTGTTTTAAATTGGGAGAAAAAAAGACATTTAAAAGTTCTGGTGGGGGGGCCGAAACCGGTTTGGCTCAGTGGATAGAGCATCAGCCTGGGGACTGAAAGGTCCCAGGTTCGATTCCGGTCAAGGGCATGTACATTGGTTGTGAGCACATCCCCAGTAGGGAGCGTGCAGGAGGCGGCTGATCGATGTCTCTCATCGATGTTTCTGGCTTTCTATCCCTTCCCCTTCCTCTCTGTGAAAAATCAATAAAACATATGTTTTTTTAAAAAGTGCTGGTGGAGGAAAGTTAGTTGAGGATGCAGAGAGGTCCAATAGGAGAGTCGGAAGTGAGAGGGTTCAGAGTGAGTGTCAGGCATGAGAAGGGCCCACATTTCCTCTAAGATGGGAGGAGAGAAAGGAAGGCAGAGTTGGAGATGCAGTTAAGTCAGTAGGTTGGTAAGTCTGTGGAAAGCTTATAGAAAGAAGAAAACATTCAAGATGGCCACTGTGGAAAAAAGGAGGGAAAGCTAATAGCAACCCACGGAAACTAAAGGGCAGTGGTGAGGGCCTGCTGAGGTTGGAGGCCATGGGTTTGTGGGAGCGCACATATTAAGGCATTCTCCCAAGATAATCTGTGTGCTTGTGGGCTTTTTTTCCAGCACCTCATCAGACCTGAAGTAGACATAGAGAAGGCTACTGGTGTCTCTGATCCAGGGCTGAACTTTGTTGGACAAGGGAGACTAGAAAGGAAGGAGGTGAAGCCAGGATGGAATGGACAGATGGGAGGGGAAGGATTCTCAGGGGAGTGAGAGCATAGACCTGATGGGTGGGAGGGAAGAGTGGGAAAGGTAGTGAAGACTGGTCAGAGGTGGAGGAATTCTGGTCAGGGGCAGGGGCAGGGTGGCTGATTTGGACAGAAGAGGTCATGGGATTAAAAGACAGGTTCTCCCAGAAAGTTGGCTGCTTTGAAGGAGAGAAGGATCCCTAGGAGCCCTATGCCAACCTGTAGTTAGTGGGAAGTTAACAGATGATACAAAGAGTAGGGGTAGGGTGCAGACCCCTCTGACATGAGTGTCACAGAAACCAAGATGTTGGGGAACTAAGAATAAGTTTTCTTATCCAAGTCATGAGGTTAAGAAGAAAGAGAACCAATGAGCTCTCATCCATTTTCATAGAAGTATTATCTCAACATCATCTAAAAGTGATCAATTTTATACAAACCTAAAAGGCAGGATGACTAGGAATAAAAATTAACCCAACAAAAGACAATTCCATACTTCATGGTGAAGTCGTATCCATCAAGTTCAAGGGTGGTGATTCTTACAATTTATATTTTGGGTGTAGTTTGTAGATTTAAATATGTGCATATCAACTAGAAAATGTGTTTGAGAATTTTGCAGATTTCATTTCTTAGCAATGATTTGTTTTCTCAGTTTAGAACATAAATTAGAGAGCTTGTGTTAATTTTTTTCAAATGTAGAGCTTAGAGCTTAATTCATGCCTTTGAAATGCCATGAATTTGAAATGCAGCCATTTTCCTTTCTGCATCCTTGAAAAGGATTACAAGGATTTTATTAGTTTTTCAGATCATCTTGCCAGCACATACAGACTTCCCACTAGGGTCTCCTATCAGTAAGGTTGGATTGTGAGGGATGCTGCAGAAGTGTTGTACGTGAGATCTTTAAGACAAGTCAAATAAGCAGCCAACTTTAGGATTTCCCAAACAGCAGCTTAGTTCACAATTATGGGACTTGATATAGAAAATGAAATGTGTATCTAAATGTTAATTGAGAAAAATGATCCCCATAATTTCTAAAAAAAAAAAAAAGGATAAAATCAGTTAATTGCTCTGAGCAATTTCTGTTTTTTAAAAAAGGCAATGTTATTTAACAATATTTTTGTATGGTTGATATATATCTTTGTAATCTTGAAATAAGCCTGCTGTTCCAGCCCCTTGGAACAGTGAGTGTTCAGAAAATATTTTGTGAACCAATTCATGAATGTTGTGATAATCTGTCCATGTTTAAAATCCTTCGTTTCATCTCAAACTTTTATAAATATTCTTATATAAGGGTTGATTCTTTTAAAGCATAAGTCAGATCATTTCACACCTCTGCTCAAATTCCTCCAATGGCTTCTTTGTCTCATTGCAAACCAAACCTAAAGCCTTTAGGATGGCCTACAGGGACATATGCACTGATTCCTCTAGCCTCTCTGCCTCATCCTGTAGGTTCCCTCTGCTTCAGCACGTGGACCCTCCATGCCGTTTCTTGATTGCCTCAAGTATACTCTGGCCCTGAGGCTTTGCACTTGCTGTTCCCTCTGCTCTGAAGCTCCTTCCCTAGATATCCTCACGGTCATTCCATATAAAATGGCAGCCTTGCCCTGGCCAGTGTGGTTCGGTTTGTTGGAGCATTGCCCCATATACTGAAAGGTCACTGGTTCGATTCCCAGTCAGGGCACATACCCAGGTTGTGGGTTTGATCCCTGGTGTTATCAATGTTTCTCTCTCTCTCTCTCTCTCTCTCTCCAATTAAAAAAATACAAATATTGATAAATAAATAGTAACATACTTTAAAAAATTAAAATTAAAAAAGAATTTAAATGGAAGTTTTTCCTTTCCTAGCACTTGCTACCCTCCAGTATTATCATCTGACATTTTATATATTATCTGTTTATGGTCTGTCTCTCCCGCACTATTACTCCTCAGTAATCCACTAGAATAAACTCTCCATCATTTTGTCTATTTTGTTTACTTCTGTACTCACTGAATGTGGCATAGCACCTATACATAGTAGGTGCTCAGTAAAACATGTTGAGTGAATAAGAATAACACATAATCCATAGTATGTGACCCTAACATCTATATTTTATTTTTCCATATTACAGGCCTCATATAGGACACATGTGTGTATAACTTTTCATATTGTGGAAATCATAGTGTAGATATAATTTTGAGTTCTGCTTTTATTTTTTTCTAACATCACATGTTATAAGCATTTTCCCTGCTAAGATTGAATTCATTTGTTCAGTTGCTCATTCACTCATTTATTCAATGAATATTAACGAGGCATTTCTGTGTTCCAGACAGTACTGGGTCTATAGTGATAAACGGGACACAGGACTTGCCCTCGAGGAACAGAGATTCTTTATAAATGCAGTCTGTAATGGTTGCCTAATGTTCCATCAGATATCACACCTTACTTAACCTTGCCCCTATTTAAGACTTTTTGTTTTTTACTTAAAATAATGTAATGAATACTCTGAGTTTATAGCAATTACCCTTTACAAATTATTCTTTAAGGTTAATTCCCAAATGAACAGTTATTGAGTTGAAAGGTTAAACATGGTTTTGGTGTTTTTATACCATCTGCCACATTGATTTCTAAAAGGGTGGTACCCATTTTACCCAGTTGCCAGCATTCATGTCCCCTCTTCATCACAGCCTCACCAGCATGGGATATTACTTTCAGTTTTGGCTAATGAGAAGTATAACATGATTTAGAGTTTATGTCTTCTAAGAATGTACATGTTTTGTTTTCTTCTTTGCCATTGGTTAGTTCAGGAGGTTCTTGGAGGGCCATTGCCCTACCTTGTAGATCATGCCCAGTGTTTAGCACACATTGGAGGTTTATAGCATCTTGGAGTTGGAAGGGACTGCATTCATCATCTAGGTTAGTGGAGATTCTGATAGATGGCTTTCTAACCTCTGCTTGCAGTGAGGACCTCACCATCTCATGGAAGCTTGTCTTGTCTTTGGCCTGCTCCACAGGTATGGAACTCGCTTCTGGTCCTCGTGGTTCCCATGTGGCTCCAGTCCTGCCCTGCCCTCTGAAGCAGCAGAGCCCACAGACTGGTAAGTTACAGAACCTCCCTATCTTTGCTGCCCATCTCTGCAAATAGATGGCGAGAATAGTTAACTCCAGGTAAGTCTGGCAGGCCTGGGGGCAAAGACACTCTCCCACGCACAAGTCTCTGCCCTGGCCATATCAGCAGCCTCTTCAGCGGGGTTCATATGAAACTTAAAGTCAGCTGAGATTCTAAGACCTTTATGTGGACCTGCAGTCAAACCTACTTCCTCTCATCCCACGTTTCTGTAGTTGATCTTTTAAAACCTGAAAACAAGACTTTGCTTTTCTGCCTATTTTTTTTTTCTTCTTTCTTTCAATGTTGGTAGAGAAGCTGCCCTGGTCCCACTCCTGCTGTCTAAGATGGGGACAATAAGAGTCAATCTGACATCTTCACATGTTGGGGTGATAATCAGAGGAGATGAAGCTGGACATTTGTCACTCATTTTGGTTGTCTGGCAGCTGAGCCTCCTTCCTGTGCTTGAGGGATGCCATGTCTCATGAGGTGGAACCATTCCTTTGCAGCTGGGACCTGGGCATCAGCCTGAGCCTCAGGCTCCTCCAGTCCAACAAGCTCTCTCCCTCCCCGATGCCACACCTCGCCAATTTTTAATTGGAAGGCAGTGACAGCAAAAAAAAAAAAAAAAAAAAAAAGGAGGAGGGTCTGCTTTGCAACGCTTTAGTGCTTTCGATGGGTATATTATCAGTGTCCAGTGACAGTTTAATGGATAGCATCTCTCAGAACATGTCTGTGGTGTAGATGGCAGGGCTAGTCATAATGATATCTTCTAAGACTACTGCCGAGTTGCAGTTTGGGACATTGTTCTTGATTGTGTGCTTCCAAACCTGATTTTCTATCTTTCTGGAAATATTGTGAGCTACTCACTATCTTTTAATTTATGGCCTTCGCTGTGCACATCAGCCAAAGTTAGTTACTTTTGCTTACAACTGAAAATTCTAACCAATATATGCAGGATACGAAAAGGAAATTGAAAAGTGCGAAACACCACACACATACAAGATATTATTATTTGGGATTTTGATTTATAAGTGGTGGATGTAAGGAGAGTAGGTGCAAATAAGCCTGAGTTCTGGACCTGCTAAGAGTTCAGGCAGGTCTAGGCATGCCTGGGAAAGCTGGCCGGCCTGAGGATGTGAGGGTAGGAACTTGTGTGCTGGACAATGGCTCCACAGTTCAAGACTGACCTCTGACCCTAAGGCATCTGATGTGGGGATGGCAGCTGCCAGAAGGCCAGCTGGGCACACACAAATGGGTTGGCTGCTTGCCCCTCCTACCCTTGAGCCATTACCAACAGCCAGAGCCAGGAGGTGGGACTGGGCTGTAAAGCAATTCACCTGAGGCTGTGCAGCTGTTCTCGCGATGTCCTCATTGGGGTGGAAGAGGAAACGTGTCTGGATAGTCCCCCCACACCTGGAGCCACAAGAGGGATTATGAGTAGGTTGTGATTCCCTCTTGGGCTGCCCTTGTCCCAGTGAACTATGGCTTGGCTCTCCAGCCCGGCCTGTGCCTCCAGAGTTCTGTCGCTCGCTGCCATCTGAGTCTCTCAGCCCTGGGTGTCCCAGAGTGGGGCTGAGACTGGCACTGCTGCCCTGGTCAGTAACGAGCCCTTGGGAGTTTTGTGGCATTAAGCACAGCTTCTCTGGGGACATTGTATTTTAAACCCCAGGTTACCTCCAGAATAGCCCTTCGAGGTATGTTTCTAGGGTAATGTTGCTCCTGCCTTAGCGATTCCGTGGTTCAAGTATGCACCGAACACTGGTGCTGGCCTGATCCCAGTACCCTCGCGCACCTCCAGGGAAGACCAAGATGATGATGTGTCCAAATCATCCAGGGAATATGTATTGGGCCTGGACCATAGTCATATCAGAAATGTGGTAGCATCTTTCAGAGAGTTCTTCATAGGGAACTGTAGATTCTATCCCTGCCATAGCCATAGATTTTTGTGATGTTAAAATCTCAACTGCCATTTTTAATCCTCTTGCCAAATATGACTGTATAGAATATTGTTTTGATATCAAGTCAAAACAAATCCACTATAAAAACAGCATAAAAGATAAGTTCTTAAACTTTATCATCTGATCTAGGTAGCTTTTCAGTGACTAAGTTACTCTAGGCCAGGCACTTTAAATACCCTGACACTTTACGTGCTTTCTCTTGTTTAACTGTCACCACAATCCCATTTATAAGATACCATTTATAAAAGTACCATATATAAGGTACCATTATAATTCCCATCTTATAGGCAGGGGAACTGAGGCCTATAATGGTTATGGGACTAACCCAACGTCACATAACCAGTAAGTGGCAGAGCTGGGCTGGTCATCTATCCCCTCGGGCCTGAAAACTGCCTTTCCCTCAGCCCATTCCATTGTGGGGCAGCTCTGGCTGTTGAAATATTTTCCCTCACACAGAGCTAAAATCTGTGTCCCCTTAAGTCAGTCCTATTCCTATTTCTGTGTCTCCCATTGCCTACCCTGACAGTTCCTGGTCTCCTCGTCTTGCAGCTCAGTTCTCTATTAATGATGGTGGGGGGGAGGGCATTTCAGCTTCTTCCTATGGGAACATCTGGATCATTTTATATCGATAAAGGACGCATATGTAATACCTTAATCAATAAAGGGGGAAAAATAGTCGACCCAATCACTAGTTTTAGAAGGGCATTATTAGAAAGTTCTCTAAGAAAAGTGGCAGGAATACAGTGAAAACAGCAGCAACGCGGTTAATACTATGCTAAGGATTGGATTGCTGCATTGGAATCTTCTGTCTTCCTAGTATTCTGACTGGAATACAGGATTCATGAGGACAGGGATTTTTGCTAGTTTTGTTTGTTGGATCCCCAATGCCTACAATGGTGGCTGGAATGGCAAATATGCAAATATTTATTGAGTGAATTATGAGTACAGTTTCATGTCTGATGTCACCTACTCAGGTTTCTAAGGTGTTTTGGAGAATAATGTGATCTTCCAGGGCCATGGCTTTGAATTTTGTTTCCCATTGACTCACCAGCAGTTTCTCAGTTTTGTTTTAATTTTGATTCATAAGAAGATAACCTTAACCATATGCCAAATACATTGGATAAATAACTACCTCAAAAGCAATTTCATTTGATCTTGTAAACCTAAGTCTAAACTGAAATTTGGTTCAGCTAGATAAAGGGGCTATTGAATTTCTAGTTTTTTATCCTATGAAACACAATCTGTGACCTTCTGCTTTAAATATTGAGCTTGAATTCAAAATGTAAAATCATCAGGAAACAGCCAAATGAGAGGAATGTTGGCATTTACATTTTTTCATTGTCTATACACAAAAAATACATGCTCCTTGTTGAAAATGAGAAAATACAGGTAAGCAAAATGAGGGAAATATAAACCACTTATATTCCCACCATTCAGCGATGATCACTGTTACCATTTTTCTATTATATATCAAATACTGAAATTATCAAATACTGAAATATGGTGATTGATTCATTTTGTAAAATTGGAGATCTGGTTCTCAGCACAGGTCTAGCTGTGCTAAGAGGAGCCCACAGATCTGAGTCCAGCAAGGCCCAGGCAGCAGAGGTGAATGGACGGGGTCATCTCTAATTCTCATCTCAGAATCCGACTTTGGAAGGTGACCCCAGACGTGGGAGGAGGCTACAATGGAAAATAAGGAAAACTTTGACCTGGGTAAACATCCCAGATTTGACATAGAGCAAATTTCCCAGAAATAGGAGTGTGTTTTCCTGAGAATTGAAAGTGAGATAATTTTGGAAGAGTCTGCCACAAGATGACTTACAAGTCAAAAAGGCAGAAAACACAAGCGAGGCTTGGAGATAGCCCTTGTCCTCACTTGTGTCGTTGTTTGGTTTATCCCAGACCAGTGTTCTTCCACCCTGATTTGCTAGGTAGGGACCATGTCACTTCTGGCTCATGACTCACTATAGGAAAAGGTGGAGATCTGTGTGAATTGGACCTGAGGTCATGTCCTTGGGCATCTTAGCATCTCCCAGCTGGGGTACAGGATTCCTGGGAAGTCTGAGTCATGAGCAAAAGACTCATACCTTTCTCTGAAGTTAATGTAAATTTTTTATTCTCCATAAGGTTTGTCTTTAGATATTAAAATAATATTTTTAAAAAATCTTTAAGTGAAGTCAGTGTTCTAGGATGCTAAGCATAGAGGCACATTTTGTAAAAGTTTACCCCAAGCTACAGGATGCTCTTGCTCAGGCCATGACAAGTCTGAAAAGGAATGAAGGGATCACTGGGCTTGGAGGTAGATTAATACTCTCTGGGTACCACCTATATGCAAGATAAGATGCCAGATGTTTTACCTGCAGAGCCTCAGTTTAATCGCCACCGCCCTACAAAGATCCCTATTTCATAGGCAAGTAATTGGAGAATCAGATAAATTCGGTAACTTTTCAAGGTCTGGATGAAAATCCTCGTCTCCTTGGGCTCCTGTTCTTTCCATATGCCTTGTGGCCCCCTGAGGCCAGTTGACTCATCAATTTCTTGGAGAGAGCATGGAGAATGCAGCGCAATGCCGTGTTCTCGGGGCGTGAAAGAAACTCCCATTTTCTGTCTCCCTATCCTGAAGACTGAAATTGCAGGGATCCTAGGGCTTGACTGTAGGCAGAGGAAGGCAGCACCTCTGGGGGCCTGGAGTACATCCCTTGTTCCTGAGTAGGCCAAGTAGGGGCACAGTGGGATGCTCCGAGAGGAGAAGCACCCCACATGCTATGTTATTTCAGGAGAGCATTCATTCACAATCGTTGTTGGCATTTTTAGCTTGTTTAATCTTTTGAACTTTGTTCTTAGTCTGTAATGACTCAAGTTCAAGTTGTTGTTGTTGTTGTTGTTGTGTGTGTGTGTGTGTGTGTTTTCAAGTTTACTGGTTCCACTCAGCTGTGAGTTGAGGGTCCCTGGTTGAGGGATCCAACATGGCTTTGTGGAGCTCTCTAAAAGCACAAATTATAAGGCTCCAGATCACTCACAGATGTCTGGGGGTGGCTGTTAGCATGATTATTCAGTCACGGCATTGCAGTCCCTGAAGCAGATGTGGGCATTCCAAGGGGAGCACACGATGTTGTTCTCCTCCTCCTTAGGTTAGCCTCACAGCACCCTCAACTCTGGCTTCCAGAACTCCTTCCCTGGGGCATAGGGCCAGCAGATGTGTGAGAGGTAGATAGGGGATTGAGCCTGAGGCAATCTAAGTGGTTGCAAAAAGTAAGTATGGTGTGAACCCGCTTTAGGGAAGGAGAGGGAGGCCATGCCCCTGGGTGTTAACTAGCAGGGGTGTCTCTAGGAAGGAGTACACACATCCCTCAGTTCTCCTCTTACCTGTCTGCATTTTTAAGTTTTCTGTCATGGACATGCATTGTTTTCTAATAAGAAAAAAGAGAACTATAAACAAATCCTATCATTGGCTATTTAGGTAATTCTGACTTCTTATGAGTACGAGCAGTGCAGAGCAGGAATAATTGGCAGAAAATGAGTTTAAAATGATACAGCACAGAAAAGTAGACCTCATCTCTAAATAATGAAAAGCTAACTAAGTTACTTCAAGATGGTTAAGAGGGCTATAATACCACTGCAATGTCAGGCAGCATGGTTCCTATTCAAAAAGCAATGGCTAGGCTTAATCGTTTTTCAACCTAGTCATTTTTTCAATAATAGTTCATCAGGTTGACCGAAGCACCACATTTAGAAACTTAAAAACTTTTCTTTTTATGTACCTTTGGCACCCATCACTTGCAGGGGGATGGGAAGTAAAGACGAGAATCTCATCCCATTGTTACCTCTGAGTCTGAGGGGTGAAAACAAGGCTGAGAGACATAGCTGATAAGGTCATGTGCCCACATAAAGCACTTGACTCTGGTCAGTGACCCAGAAGCAAGTTTGGGTGAAGTTGCTACTTCAGTGTTGAAAACATCAACTCCAGTCATTCAAATGGCTTTTTTATTTCATACATTTTAAGTTACAACAGAATATTATCCCTTATAAAAAAAGAAAGTGGAAAGACTCTTTTTAAAATATATATACTACTTCTTTATTGTTTTCAGAGAGGAAGGAAGAGGGAGAGAGAGATAGAAACATCAATAATCAGCTGCCTCCTGCACAGCCCCTCCTGAAGATTGAGCCCTCAACTCGGGCATGTGCCCTTGGCCAGAATCAAACCTGTACCCTTCATTCCGAAGGCATACACTCTATCCACTGAGCCAAACTGGCTATGGCTGGAAAAGGCTCCGTTGTCTGCTAAACCCAGTTGTTGCTAACCAGCAGTCTGGTGGCCTCAAGCCCCGTTTCGAGCTGTACCTTCTCTGTCTACCCCAGCCTGGAATAATCCAGCCTTCCATCTTCTCTGTGGGACTTCAGAGTTGTCAAGCTTTACTGTGACAAAAAGAAAATCAGTACCACCATGGAGATGCAGTTTCCAATTCAGCTAGCAGTTCGCCTGTCTTTTTATTCAGACCTGGCCAGACACTAATCTCATTCCCCATCCTCGCTGTTCCCTGCTTGTCCAACTCTTCTCAAATTGTCCACCTACCACTGTCTACATCTAACTTCCGCAGCCCTAGGAGAGTGGAATATATCAGGTTTGCAGCTCCTTTCTTTCTTGCTGCATTTCCAAGACTAGCCTCCCTCTTAGAATTTCCCTCCCACCCTCTCTTGCCTCTTCCAGAATCCCAGTTCAATAAATTGCCCTCTTTCTTTGATTCTCTCCTCCTTCCCTTGTGTCTGGTTCCTTTTCTTCACCCTGTAAGAACAATTCTTTCCTATTCTAGAAAACCTTACCTTTATTTTTAATTCCCGGGCAGCTCCCACCCTGCCCTTTATAAGCAAACTTCTTGAAGTCAGACCATTGTTGTATCTCCACTTGCTCAGCTCCTTTTACTTCCCACCAAAATCTAGATTCTACCCTATCATTCTACAAAGACTGTCCTTGCTAAGGTCACCAATGAATTTTTGATTGTCAGATTATTAAATGAATCTTTCCACCTGAACTCACCTATCTGTGTGATATATAATCAGTTTCTATAACTCCTTAAAATTCTTGTGATTCCATTGGCATTTCTTCATGCTTTTCAGCTGCTTCTTCTCACCTCTCTTTCTGACCAATTCTTAAATTCTGCTGTGCCCCAGATTTTGTCCTTGACCCTGCCTTGGTTTCCTTCCATGACCTTTTTAGTGAGAAGGGGTTGGTTGTATGCCCAGTAGTTGCCCAGCAGAGAACGGTGGAAGTGGAAACCATTGGGTCTCTTCGATCTCCAACACAGCACAGAGCCCTGACCCAGAGGAGTTCATTTCTGGTCATGGAAATTTGGGCTTTAGACCCTTGGTGGATTGGAAGCAAGTGAGTCTCCTGTGTGACTCACATTCACCCAGGAGGCCATCCCTTTCCTTGTTCCAGGACTCAGCCAACTTGGAGGACATAGATCTGTGCCTCTATGAAGGCTGTGTGCCCACAGGGCTGCTCCATGTTACATTCTAGAGTCTTTCGTGTTGACACGTGTAGCTCTAATTCATTTGTCTTCATCTATAATGATAAAAGTATAATATGCAAATTGACTGAATGGCTGAACAGCAAAACGACCATCTGCACGACCTTCCAGCAAAGCCAGAGCTTCAAGGGCCAAGCCCCTTGCACAAATTTCATACATCGGGCCTATAGTTGCCTATAATATTCCACTACATGAATATACTACCATATCCATTCTCCTGCTAGACATTAAGGTTGTTCCCAGTTTTTTATATTTCCCACAATATTACTGCAACAATCTCATACTTGTGAGCATGTGCAGAAGAGGGTGTATGTATCTTAAACTTTACTAGTGAATGCCACATGCCTTCCCAAAGGTTGTACCAATGTGTACCCTCACTGAACAGGTGGGGAAACTGAGGCACAGAGCAGGACAGTCACTTGGCCAAGGCCACAGAGTAGAGAAGTTGCAAAAGCTGTTGGCTCAAACCACTTTGTCCTCAAGAACAGCAGTGAGTCTGGTGCTGAGCCCTGTGCCCTGGGGGAGGAAGTTGAATGTCTCTGAGGGCATGCACACCCTCTGGTCTGGTTCTTCTTTCCCTGTTCTCCTTTCTGCTGTCCTGGGTCGCTCAGGGCCACACGGAGAGTATTGCCTGCTTTCAGAGGCAGGCCCCTGAGTGCTGTGCTGGCTGAGCCATCCACGAGCCACTGAGTTTCTGAGGAAATTCCATTTCTCTGACAGTGGAAAATGAATGGTCCAGACAAGTCTTGATCCAGAGCTCATCCCAGCCAGAGGGAGCTGTGAGCCATACTCAGAGGGCGAAGCTCCCCTCTGCGGCCTGACACAGGGCAGGGAGTGTTTTGCAGATCAAGAATCTGAGGCCAGGAGAGAAGTGATCTGCCCACGATCCCACAGCAAAAATTGTGGCAGAGCCTGGCTCGGTGCTGGGCTTCTCGCTGGTCAGCATGGACCAGCTAGTTGCAGGTGGCTGTGGCTGTTGGACTGGTGGGTGTTGGCATCTCAGTATCATTCTCATTTATTAGGAGCCTGGAAGCCACATCCTTCTTGGAAGATGATTATACATTTCTGACACTGAATTCACTCTTTGATGTTGGAGATCCTGGGGTTTTGAATTGTTATATGTCTCATGTCTTATGTCTCATCCCAACTCTGCTCCAGCTTTTGGATGATGAACTGATAGGAGCAGTTAACCTGAAATTCCTCAGGAAAAGATTTACTAACTGTCTGTGGCTGCAGGAGACAAACAAACAAACAAAATTTCCTATAATGCCACACCCACAGAGTGCCATGCCCTGGGGAGAACCTCGCTTGGGCGGCAATTGAGTGAGCTAGCATGCTCTTCAGAGCACCTAGCCGGCTGCCTTCTTCCCCCCGGAGAGGAGCCATCTTGCTCACTGTGGCTTTCCCTTTGGCTGGCCAGCCCCATCTGTCTGGCTTGCTGTGCCCTGACCCTTCAGGGGCCAGCAATGTCTCTGAGATGCTGCTGGACAAGAACAAGTGAGCCCAGGTGAGAAAGATGCCCAGTTTGACATTTGTCCCCAGTCACTCACTGAATCCCCTGCAGTCTCAGATTCCGGGCCTCAGGCCTTGCTTAGCAGCTCTCAACACCTCCCAGTTCAGCTCTGAGATCTCCAGGAGACTTCCCAGCTTTAGTCTTTACTGCCCCTTTAAATCTTGAACTGAACCTGCCTCCAGCGCATGCCTGCCCAGGCATCCTTGGTCCCCTCCCCGTCCAGCTCCTCAGTGGCCCCTGGTTGCTTACCAAACTTCCCTGCACTTTGCCACATCCCTGTTCTGTCTGAACCGTCCTCCGTCAGGTGGGGTCAGGGAAAGAAAGCCCTGTGGGATGCAACTAGCTAATCTGATACTTTGGTAGGTGAGTACGGAGTGGGACAGAGTTGGGTCATGTAGGAGCCAAAATAACCAGAGGACAGGAGGGCAGCTGGACATGCAGATCTCCAGGAGTCAGGCCACGGAAGTCCAACTCTGATGTGAAGTCCATAGCAGAGATCAGACTGGACACAGATGACACAGGCAAGGAGGCCAAAGCCTGGGAAGGCGGCTTGGAGGGAAGTGGCGAGTGAAAAGCAGAGATGGAGGCAGCTACAGCACCGGAGGGTCCCTTGCTCTCATACCTCTCAGCTGGGGACGTGTGGGAGATGCAGCCAGGGGTCTATATCCTGACTTGAGGATGTCCTGTATGCTGTGACACTGTTGCCCCATCCTTTATCGTCAGCTTTATGCTAAGTTGGGCTGCTCCTCTCCTTCCATCCCTCAGGCCCACCTTATGAGCGTTTCTGCTCACTTGTTCACTATCCTTATTTCCCCACAAGGCAGCCTTTTCCCATCCCACACTGCTGGACCTCTAGACCCGGGCTGGGGTAGGAGTCGCCCTGCGCAGACCAAGAACAGTGCCTCAAGCTTTCAGGAGAGACCCTGCTGTATGTAGCCTCTGACTTTCTTCAGATCCTCATGGCGCTCCGTTAGACATCGCCTTTCACTGAACCCAGCTAACACACACACACACACACACACACACCTGTCAACCTACCTATCTACCTGTTTGCTTTTGACTGAGATGTCAGCTGCTTTCTGGGGTTCTATCTGGGCTGCTTTTGGTACCCCACCTGGCCAGCCCTGTTCTTGCTTCATGACCTCTCATGGCTACTGTCACAGTGCTGAGGCTATGAGAATGTGCAGGCAGGGCCTAGTCCATCTTGTTGACCATGGAATCCCCAGTGCCAGCACATAGTAGCTACCCAATAAATATTTGAACAGGGGCTTGAGTTTCCGATAGGGAGGTGGTTGGTATTAGGGTCAGAGCTCTGATGCCCCTACCCCATGCCGCTTAGATGTACATCTGTGAGTGGCTCGCATTAAACACCAGGTGTGTCTGAGCACTATAATGTGTCTTGGATCTCAGGACCCTGTGTTCTTCCCCATCTGACTCTGCCATTGGCTGTAGTACCCAGCTGGTTCATGCCCTCATTTTCCCCTATGCTAGTGGGGATGAGAACTCTCCTAGAAAGACCACGTCCGGTTAAGACACAAGTGCTTCGGGGAAACGTGCGCTGTGCCAATGTGAGCCTTGTGTGGGGACTTGGTCAGGAGAGAGGTCACTCAGTTTTGTCGGGGTGACTGTTCTGGGCACATGATTTCCAATTAATTTCATCAGGAGGATTTTCTGGGTTACCTGGCTACGTGGTGAGTTGTGATCGGTGTCTCCAGAGTGAGAGATCTAGAAAGCAGGCCTTCCCCACCATATGAGGGGCCAAGCTCAGTCAGGAGTTTCTGGGAGTATGGGGGGTGCTCCCACGTTCTGAGCCTACAGAGACACTGGGTCCAGAGGAGAACGTAGATGCTGGCCAGAGACAGACAGCAGAACAAGGTCTGTGGTGTCCACAGAGGTCAGCAGGGCATTTGTAATGGCCTAGAGAGGAAGCTCAGACTCTTTGCGACACACACACCCTCGCCCACTCGCTGCAGCCTGGCCCTTCGCAAAGTCAAGGTGAACTTCCTGAGGAAATGAAGCCATAGAAGAGGACAGCTCTCATTAGAACACTCACCTAGTTTCTCAGGCATCGCTGAAAATCTACTTCTAGCAGTTTTCTGCAAACCACACTATTTTGTTGCTGCCCTGAGAGTGGGTGATTTATTTTCTTTCTTTCTTTTTTTAACTTCTTTATAGATTTCCGAGAGGAAGGGAGATGGAGAGAGAGAGAGAAACATCAATGATGAGAGAGAATCGGTGATTGGCTGCCTCCTGCATGCCCCACACTGGGGATCAAGCCCGCAGCCCTGGCGTGTACCCTTGGAGGGAATCGAACCTGGGACCCTTCAGTCTGCAGGCCGACGCTCTACCCACTGAGCCAAACTGGCTAGGGCTAGAGTAGGTGATTTAAAGGAATGCTCATGACACTTGTCCATCCGGTGACTAATTCCTTTGTCACTGTGGTGTGATATAATAAGAAACTGGTCTTTGTCCCCAGTTCCTGGCACCGAGCTTCTAACACTCTTGTATTTTCCTGAGTTCAGTGGTCGGCAAACTCATTAGTCCACAGAGCCAAATATCAACAGGACAACGATTGAAATTTCTTTTGAGAGCCAAATTTTTTACACTTAAACGTCTTCTAACGCCACTTCTTCAAAATAGACGGGCCCAGGCCGTGGTATTTTGTGGAAGAGCCACACTCAAGGGGCCAAAGAGCCGCATGTGGCTTGTGAGCTGCAGTTTGCCGACCACAGTCCTGAGTCATAAAGGTGAGAGAAGCATGTATGGTTATTCGTATAAGCCCCTTGCTTCCATACCTGAGTTTATGCTGATGAGATGACTTTTGGAGGATAGAGGAAGCATCCCTGTGTGCTTAGGTGGATGGAACTTTCATTCCTCCCACCCCACCTCCAGGGCAGGAGAGGGGCTGGACATTGAGTTGACCACCAATGGCAATGATTTGACCAACGCAAAGGAACTTCCATGAAACCCTAAGGGAAAGGGTTAGAGGACTTCCATTTGGTGAACACACTGAGGTGCTGGGAGGGTGGTGCATGGAATCTCTGTGCCCCTCCCCCATACCTTGCTGTATGTGTCTCTTCCCTGTGGCTGTTCCTGACTTGTAGCCTTTATGATTAACTGCTAACAGTAAGTAAGTTGTTTCCCTGAGTTCTGTGAGCCACGTAGAAAAGTATGGAACCTGAAGAGAGAGAGGTCTTGGGAACCCCAGTTTGTAGCCACCGTCAGACAGAAGTGTGGGTCACATGGGGGACCCCCGACTTGTGATTGGTGTCTGAAGGGAGGCAATCTTGTGGGGGACTGAGCCCTTAACCTTTGGGGTCTGGGCTAACTCCAGGTAGTTAGTGTCAGAACTGCTTAACGTGAGGGGAAAACCCCATATATTTGGTGTCAGAAGCGCTGTGAGTAGAGGAAACAGTTTTTGTTTTAGTCCTATAAATAGTAACCCCAATACATATGTTCACTTTGTGGTTGGATTTTTGAATCGAGCAGGAAAATCCATAGTGGTTGCGGGCGGATCGGAGATGTTGGCAGGACTGACGAGCGGGTGGAGAATCGCACTCTTAGCCAAGTCTGTACTTGGGTTTGCACAAGTGTATGGGAACCATCGCCACGGAAGGCCCCTGTGGCGCTTGAGTGCAATGAAAATTAACTCTTACACCGAGACCGGTTTGGCTCAGTGGGTAGAGTGTCGTCCTGCGGACCAAAAGGTCCCAGGTTCGATTCTGGTCGGGAGCATGTACCTTGGTTGCGGGCACATCTCCAGTGTGGGGCGAGCAGGAGGCAGCTGATCGATGTCTCTTTCTCATTGATGTTTCTGACTTTCTATCCCTCTCCCTTCCTCTCTGTAAAAAATCAATAAAATATTAAAAAAAAAAAAAAAAGAAAATTAACTCTTTTATACAGAGTTGAGTGTTTGGCCCCCAGGAAGTCCCAGCCTGCTGACTGACATGAAGGATTGCTGGCTTGGCTTCTGGAGGAAAGAAAACTGTGGATTTGGTTTAGCAATTTTCACCGGCCTCGGGGCGCCTCAGCCAGAATGACAGTTTGACCACAGGACCATAGAGACTTCAATCAGGTCAGTGTAGTAAAGACTGGAATCTGGGTTCGGCCAATCGCTGGATAGGCACCTTGCACATGGCATTGGCTTCCGGGCTCTGGAATGTCACGACTCACCGTCAGTGATGTAACGAAGGGCTTGTCTGACAGCTCCGACCTGAAGGGTAAGCCCTGGTGGCGCAGTTCCTTCAGGAGAGAAGCGTGGCTCAGCGCCGCAGCAATGCTGGGAGGGATCCTGGGGTAAGTCGCTGCACGCTCCACAGTCACGGCAGGAAAGACAGTGGTCCACGTGCTCCACAGTTGGGTGGACTCCAGGATTTGCGTGTGATCACTAGTGGGCCCTGTGATAGACCAGCTCACCTTAAAAAATGGGCAGAGGATTTGAAGAGACACGTCTCCAAAGAAAATATAGGGATGGCAAGTAAACCCATGAAAAGATTTGAGTTGTTTATATTAATATTATATACATAAGGTATTAATATTTGCAAACTATATATCCAACAAAAAGGCTTGTATTTCAAGTATACAGGTGTCCCCCCAAAAAATGTATACACACTTTACCAGCTGGTAGCTCAATTTTGATAATGTAATGTATTTTAATAAACACTGCCTTTATAATTATCAAGAGTGTATGTATACATTTTGGGCGGACACTCTGTATATTGAAATTTGTTAACTCCCTCTTAGAACTTCGTGACAACAATGTCTGTGGTGAAATAGCACAAGGTAACAATTATGTTGAAATATCAAAAAGGAGACTAAAAGTTGTATTTGCTTGTTAAAAACAATATATACATAGAGAGAGAATTATACACAACTTAAAATAGGGGTATGTTCTGAGAAATGAGTCATTAGACAGTTTTGTCGTGTGAACATCATAGAGTATATTTATATAAACATAGATAGTGTAGCCTACTATACACCTAGGCTATATGGTATAGCCCGTAGTTGGCAAACTGCGGCTCTCGAGCTACATGCAGCTCTTTGGCCCCTCGAGTGTGGCTCTTCCACAAACTACCACGGCCTGGGTGAGCCTATTTTGAAGGAATGGCGTTAGAAGAAGTTTAAGTGTAAAAAATTTGGCTCTCAAAAGAAATTTCAATCATTGCACTGTTGATATTTGGCTCTGTTGACTAATGAGTTTGCCGACCACCTGTATAGCCTATTGCTCCTAGGATACAAGCCTGAATAGCATATTACTGTGTAAAACAACATGAGATTAAATCAATTACAAGAGAAAATGATGCGATCATGAGATGCAGTAAACAGGAGGTATATGAGGCTGCTGCTGGCATAACGTGCATACTGTTTTACCACAAACTGTTTTTATCAGTAGAAAGAGTCCACTCTACAATAATGCTAAAAAATATACAATAGGCCCTGCTGGGTGTCTCAGTTGGTTGGAACATTGTCCCATATCCCAAAATGTTGTGTTTGATTTCTGGTTGGGGTGTATACAGGAGGCAGCTGATCAATCTTTCTCTCTCCTTTCCTTTCTCTCTAAAATCAATGAAAATGTATCCTTGGGTGAGGACTAAAGAAAAAAAAAAAAGTATAGCATAGTAAACACAGGTAGAGCAATCTGGGTTAGTATTGTTTTCTTCCCACCACACCTCCATCTCCACCCCTTCATAAAGCCACCATCCTGTTCCAATAACTGATGTCTCTAAAGCTATTCACCCTCTGACCTCCTGCTGCATACGTAAGCACTTGGTTGGGACAGAGGATGCCCTGGAGCACCATCTGGCATTAATCATGGAGACAAGACCAGACAGCATACCTTTGAGGCCATTTCATTCTTTTTAAAAATATACGCTTTGTTATTGATTTCAGAGAGAAGAAGGGAGAGGGAGAGAGAAACATCAATGATGAGAGAGAATCACTGATAGGCTGTCTCCTGCATACCCTCTACTAGGGATCAAGCCCACTCAGGCCTGTGTCCGAACCAGGAATCAAACCATGACCTCCTGGTTCGTGAGTCAACACTCAACCACTGAGCCGCACCGGCTAGGCAAGGCCATTTGAATCTTGATGGCTACTTAGTTCTAGTGACAATTTGTCTTCCCAGACATCTGTCTCCTGACAGTCGAAGGGTCTGGAATCCCTCCCTGGAAGAGCTAATCAGACTCTTAGAATTCAGAAAACGAACTGGAATCTCAAGGAGCCTGACATTCTATTGGCACTTGCAGAAACCCGTGTGTGTGGCAAGTAGGCTGCATTCCTGAGTGAGGGCAGGGATTGTTGTCTTCAGATCAGGAGTGAGCAAACTGAAGTTTCCTAAATTTCAGTGACTTGCCCAAATCACCCAACTGGCTCATCACAGAAAGTCTTCCCCCCTGGGTCCGGAAAGGTCCCAGGCTCAGAATCCTGCTCCAGGCCAGTGGTTCCCATTCTGTCAGTGCTACAATTTGCATGTGGAATGTTTTCTGCCCAGAAAAACTGCTGCCGAGTATTCTTTTATGGTCAAAGGAAAGCAACTTGAATGGATGAAGGGTTTCAAAGGGTATATTTAAGGTCTTGGGTGCAAGTCAAAGAGCTAGATTGGGAAAAGATTGGTTCTGCCTCTTTCAAATAGATTTCTAGGCTTTCTTTTTTTCTTCTGTTTTTTGTTAAGTCCAGAAAAGGAGTGCGTGACCCTATAGGATCCAGGGGTCAGCTCACAGCACTGAGTCTGTGGAGGAAAGAAGGTAGAGGAAGTCCGATGTCCAAAGCAGGTCCTCCAAGATGCCTCCCTGTGCCCTTTAAGGCCCACGTTCCTCAGCCTGGTGTTCTCGGCCTGGCCCATTTCCAACCTCGGTCTCTTTCCCCAACCTTTCATCAACCTTCTGTCCACCCAGCCAGGCTGTCGCCTCCGGGACACCCGTGCCCTCTATGGGTACCCTTTCCCTTTTCTCAGCTTTGCCTGTACTCGGTCTCCCGAGAAGCAGCGTGGATCCCAGTCTCTCTCAGCTAGATAGGCCTGCTCCTGCCCTGGCATCTTCAGGCCAGGCTGTCCTCGCATGTACTAAGCCTGTCTCTGAGGCTCAGTCTTGCAAAACCTCTTCCTCCGTGGCCTGTAATTAGGCCGCATCCCGTTCCCCTGTGCATAGCTTTCCCATGTGTCTGATCTCCACACCTAGACTGTAAGCTCCTCCTGGGCATGGGCAGGCCAGATCCTTCCTCATTCCACCAAATCTCAGCACCTGGCCTCGTCCACGCTGTACCAATCCAAATGGATTGCTTCGAGTTGTTTAGCTTGCGTCTGAGTGTTGACAGGAAGACGGGAGGTTCGCCAGCTGCAGTGGATAGTTTTCCTGTGTTCTGGGAAGGAAACAGGCAGTGGTGGCACAGAGATGCGGACTGCACCCCCAGCTGGAGGCTGGAGGCTCATAGAAGCTGGTGTTCATCCCTGACAGCGGGAGAAATGAGGTCCACTCAGGAGCGCCCCTGCCCACAGAAACTTCTCTGTTGCTTCACACACAGGGAGGGCATGGGGTTGGGACAGTCACACAGCAGGTGCACGAATGCTCCAAGCTCCTGGAGAACATGCCCTGTCCTCCAAGCTGGGCTGCCTGGGAAAGGATCTGCCTTGTGCAGCTTCTGCCCGTCTGCTTGAACTGGATTTGCAGAATCCAGAAAGCATGTACATCGTGTACCAGAGAGGGTACGTCTAGGGCCTGAAGGGTGAACCAGGCATCGTCTTGGCTCTCAGTGAACTCGCTGCCTAACAGGGCGGGTGACGCATGAGCACACTTGAGCATGATGCAAGTCCCTGACAGTCGCTAAAGTCGGAATCTCTTTAAGATGAGACTTCCAGAATTGGGGGTCGAGAAGGGGGTCGAAGAAGGACATTTCAGGAGGAGGGTTCTATGTAAGCAAAGACAAGGAATTAGATCATGTAGGGCATGTTCAGAGGATAGAACAGAGTGTTGCTTGAGTATAGAGCTTGGGACCAGTGTGTACGAATCCTTGAAAGCTGAGAGACAGAGTAGAATGGTGGTTGCCAGGGACTTGGAGGAGGGGGAAGGGAAGCTGTGTGATGGGTACAGAGTTCCGGCTTTGTAAGATAAGAATCGTTTTGGAGATGGTTGTTTTGGTGGGGATAGTACAACAATGTGATTGTTTTATTACCGCTGAACTGGACACATGAAATTGGCTCAGGTGGTAAATTTTATATTATGTGGGCAATTTTTAAAAAAATTATTGAAAGCCAGTTTAATCCTCTGGATCAGATAGGCAGACCTGGGTTTGTTGCCTCATAGTTGGGCAACCTTGGTCAAATTAATTTATTTTTCAAAGCCTCAGTTTCCTCATCAGTAAAACTGAGACGATGTTAAAACCAACTCATGGAGTAGCTTGTGAGCAGTAAATGGAGGTATTGCTGTGGTGTGCACAGTATGTGCCTGCATGAAGGACGCAATCAACACGTGATCACAGAGACAAGACCATATGTGATCTTTTACCTCAGGGAGCCCTACAATGATGGGGTGCGGGATCATCAGAAAGGGTGGGATGTGAAGGCTGGTCGTGCTCAGGCACATGCAGAAGACAAGCAGTGCTGGGGGCTCTGTCAAGAGACAGGAGGGGTGTTGTGGGAATGGAAGATGACTTTCTAAAGCCAGGTGGAACCAGGAACAAGGCCCGCCTTCATCACACACACACACACACGCACACACAGTGATCTTGAATCCACTATCCTATTTATGCTTTCTATTTTTTCTGTATTTTTGGTGTTTATTTCTCTTTTGGATTGATTACTTTTATTATTATCCTTTTTATCCTCTACTAATTGGAAGTTACACACTTTGTTTCTTTTTTTTTTTCCTGTTAGTAGCTACCCTAGGTATTGCCACATGCATACTTATCAAGATCTGAAATTAGTCAATTACTCTACCTTCCTCTTCCCTAATGCAAATAGTAAAACAGCTTAACTCTATTTAACCCCTCCTAACTGTTACATTATCATCACGTACTTTAAGTCTATCTTGTTTTGTTGTAACTGCTCAGAACCTTATCACGGTTACTATGTTACACAGCCAAGGTGTGTTTAGCTTTACCCACATTTGCCACTTTTTTTTTTCTCATTATATCTCTTGCTTCACAGATCTTCTATCTGGGGTCATTTTCTTTCTGCTTGACAGTATCCTTTAATGAGAGTTACTTGGTTACACATTCTCTGAGTTTTTGTTTGTCTGAAAATGTGTTTGTTTTGTGCTCATTCATGGAAGATACTTTCTCTGGATAAGGAATTCTGGGTTGTCAGCCCCTTCCACTCCCAGTTCTGTTGTTGCCATAAGTCGGCTATTAGTCTAAGTTACATTGACATTTTCTTTGGTTCTCTCCCCCACCCCTCTGTTTCTTTCTCTCTCTCTCTCTCTCTCTCTCTCTGTCACTTCCTTGTTCTGCAATTCACTATATACATTTAAGCACATACCTATTTTTCTCCTCCTTTTAAAAATCCTACTTGGGATTCTTAAGATCTATGAATGGTGTCTCTTATCAATTCTGGAAAATTCTCAACATCTTTCCATTCTCTCCTCTCCTCCTCTCCTCATAATCATAGGCCACTCTTTTCCATGTCCCTTAACCTTTATTCCACCTTTTCTATCTTGTGGTCTCTCTATGCTGGTTTCTGTTGCTTATTTTCTAATCCATCTGCCAGTTTACAAAACGTCTCTTTAGCAAAGTCTAACCTTCTGCTGCATTTAAAAAATTCAGTGATGATATTTTTCGTTTCTGGAAGTTCCATTTGCTTCTTTTGAAAATCTGTTAGGTGGATCTTTATAGTTTCCTATTTCCTGCAGATATTTCATTAGACAGAGTCAGCACGGTTGCTTTAAAATCCTAAAATCTGTACTCACTGATTCCATGATCTGAAGTTCTTCTGGTTCTTGTTCCTTGTTTCTTGGGGTACGTGGTTATTTGGGGTTTGTGTACTGCCCCATACACTTGCATATTTATTGGTGGGCACTTACTGAGGCCTAGGATGAAGACACTTCCCCCCAGAGAGGATTTTCACAGCCTTCTGCCTGGAGCCTCAGGGTATTAGCCGCCCAGGAGCATTTTTAACTAAATTCATGACTTGGTTTTTGACCCACCCAAATGATAGACACTTGGGCTGCTACTCTGTGTGAAGACTGGCTTGCAGTGACAGCTTCTCAGGGACAGTCCCATCCCTCTACTTTTCCATTCCCCTTAGGGTGAGGCCTTTGAGGGTGCCAGCTTACTCTAGGGGGGGTCTCCTGGTAGATGCTCCACTTGGGACCATCCCTGAGTTTTGACACTTATCCACATTCCCCCCTCAAGGCCGCAAAAACGGAGATTCAAATATACTTAGATCAACGAATACCCACAGAGCCTAAAGCACTTTAAGACCTCTTACTTCTTTCTGCTCTTGCGTCTTCTTCAGTTTTGACCTTATTCCTTTCTCTCTTGCCAGTTCATTGATGCTTTCAGAAGGCGCTTTTTACATTTCATTCAGCAGTTTGGTTGTTTTCAGCAACAACATTCCCCAAAAGAGTTGGCAGAGCCGAAACCGGTTTGGCTCAGTGGATAGAGCGTCGGCCTGCAGACTGAAGGGTCCCAGGCTCGATATTGGTCAAGGGCATGTACCTTGGTTGCAGGCACATCCCCAGTGGGGAGTGTGCAGGAGGCAGCTGATCGGTGTTTCTGTCTCATCGATGTTTCTAATGCTCTCTCCCTCTCCTTTCGCTCTGTAAAAAAAAAAAAAAAGTTGGCAGATCTTCTCATGCTATCTAACCTTGAATAAGTACTTTTTCTTTTTTGGGTGGGTCTCAGCCTCACCTACCTCCTAAGGTGGCTGGGAAAATTAAATGAGAAAATGAAGGTAAAGGACCTCACATTTTGCTTTGCACATGGTGCTTGTGCTTGGCACACCAAGGCCCTGGGGACTGATGCTCAGAGTGCCCCCTCCTCCTTCATCCCCTGAGGCACCAGCTAATGTATGACCCACAACCAAGCTGGGCCTGGTGCCAGTGACAGGGGAGGCACCTGAACACCCCTGCAGTGCTGGGGAGCGTGAAGGGCCGCTGGGGGAGTTTGGGTCCATGGCCTCAGCAGCATCCCAGAAGTGCCACCATCAGGCCTACAAGGGTGTTTGACCTCGGGTGGTTTGGATTGACTTGGCTTGTGGGCTGAGCCCCTGGGAAAAACACTCTTTCTCCAAGGAACTACTCCCTGAGGCCGGGGTGGAGAGCTAGAAGAAGGAATCCCCTGGGGCCATGTAGGTGACCTCTCCCCTTCTCCATGACAGTCCCCCGCCCCCCACCAGGCCACCCCTGCCAGCCCTGGTTGCCACAGCTACCCCTGACACCAGAGTGTTTTAATGTGCTTCCAAACAGAGACACTGCTTTCTGTGGACAGCATTCTCTCCCCAGCGAGAGTTCCCCAAACCCAAGTACCCTGTTCCCTACGCCTCATGGTGTTGGTTGGGGAACCACCTGTCCTTCCCTGAGTTTACCCTCAGTCATTTCTGTTCCCATGACCCTTATGTCAGTCCCCTGGGAGGTGAGGTCTGGCCAGGGAGTCTATCTGACTGCATGCACTTCAGGGTCCCAGTCCAGAGAGACCTAGCTTTCAGTCAGGTGACTGACTGGTGTGTACGAATGGGGAGCAGGTTGGAAATCATTGCATTGGCTCTAGAGTCACCCAGGTCTAGAACAGAAAGCCCTCCAATCCTAAATCATTCTAGAACAAAGCCACTTGCTGATCAAATGCAGTACCGTTTGCCATTTTACCTGTAGACATGCAAAAATAGACATCTTTTTAAACAAACTCATCCAGCATTAAAAAAAAAAAAAAAGCCGCGGAGATGGCGCTCGACCCGGCAGAGCAGCATCTCAGACATGTTGAAAAAGATGTTTTGATCCCTAAAATAATGAGAGAAAAGGCCCGAGAGAGATGTTCTGAACAAGTTCAAGATTTTACCAAATGTTGCAAGGAGTCTGGAATCCTTATGGTAGTAAAATGCCGGAAAGAAAATTCTGCATTAAAAGAATGTCTAACTTCTTACTATACTGATCCTGCCTTTTATGAAGTATGTAAAATGGAATACCTGAAGGAAAGGGAAGAATTCAGAAAAACTGGAATTCCTACCAAGAAAAGGCTACAGAAGCTTCCAACAAGCATGTAGGCAAATACTCAAATGACATTACCTCTATTCATGGAAATCACAATTACCTAAAATAATGGACTTAAGGAAGTGTGTGTGCTTATCCTAAATTATGGAAATATTAATTTTATCTGAAATAAAGTTTTTTCTTAATTTAAAGTTAGGTTTATTAAGTGAGATTTAATTAAATAGTGAAATGGGAAAAAAAAAAAAAGAAGTGGACTTCCTTACAAAATGGAAAGTGGATATTCAAATGTGGATAAAATATATCAATTAAGGGGCCCTAGTCCCTGGGCTTCTGCTGTTTATACTCTTTGGAAAACACAACCATTCTCAGAAGGTTCAGCTCTGTCCTAATTATCCAGTGGGGAATCGGTATGTCTTCGGAGCAAAACATGACTAAGGGCTTTTAGGAAGAGCTGTCTCCGAGAAGTCCCTACTGAGCCCAGCAGGAGCAAGAGGCCCGCCCCGGACTCAGGCACACATTCTTGTATCCAGAGACAAGTGATGTCACTGCACTTTTATTATTTTTTTTAAATTTCTCTGGAATTCTTTGAATTCCCATAGCGAAGTTCGTATTTCTTTTAAGGCGTTTCTTATCTCACACCATAAGATGTTTTTCTGACATTCGTGTTGCTTCCTTGGCCTGGACTGCTCTTCCTCCCCTCATCGGCCCGGCCAGCCTCTGTGTGTTAATTACTGAGAGCATTCAAGCAGCCCTTCCCCACAAAGCCGGCCCTGACCCTGACACGCCCAAGAGAAAGACCATCTTATCCAACTCTGCTGAAGAGTGAGGTCTGAAGGAGAACCACATAAAATGGGTGCTCTTTTCGTCTTCCTTCCCGCACACCTATACTGGAACATTCCTTGATCCATGCACTTTGAATTGTGTCAGCCTCTCCATGTCCCCGCTGGGTTGTGAACCCCTTTGAGAACAGGGCTGAGTCTCGCCCTTCCACCCATCACCCCTACTGTCCCCATCCCCAGAGACCCTTGCTGGACTTGGCTCTGCAGGCTGTTGGGGTCAGTGAGTGTCCGAGTGCTAGCTGCCAGCCTCCATCTGTAGGGAATTCATGTCTTCCTGGGGGCATCTAGCACAGAGCCCCACATGCAGGAAGTGTCCACAAAGTAAGGGAAGTGAAAGGAAGGGTTACAATTACAGACCATCTGCCGTGGAAGATGCTGAGGTGCTGAGAGTCTTAAGCACCTTTCCTAAACTAGAGCGTATGAGCTGAAGAATGAGTAGCCAGGACCTCGCTTTGGGATGCCAGCATGAGAAATGTTTAGCTGATGGGTTGCTGTGAAAGAGAGAAATGAGAGGAAAGGCCAGAGAGGGTGGCGAGGCTTCCGGAAAGGTCTTGCAGACCGAAATGAGTGTTGATTGAGATAAGGTGATGGAAGAAGGCTCCAGGGAGGGTCCAAGGAGACTTTCCCTTTCTTCTTCTTCTTCTTCTTCTTATTATTATTATTATTATTATTATTATTATTACTATTATCCTTTTTCTTCTTATTCTCATTCTCATTCTTATTCTTATTCTTATTAAAAGAGCTTTACTGAGGTATAATTGCTATATATAAACTGAAAATATTTAAAGTGTAAAATCGGATGAGTAATAACACCTGTGAAACCATCACACAGTGAAGATAATGAACACATTTATTACCCCCCAGAGTTCCTCATGACCATTTGTCATTCTTCCGCGCCATCCCCGCTGTCTTTAGGCAACCACCCGTTTGCTGCTCCAGTCACTACAGATAGATTGTATTGTCTGAATTTTATATAAACGAAATCATCCAGTATTTACTATTTTTGTTCTTTTTATCACTGAGCATATTTATTTTGAGTTTCATCCATGTTGTTGAGTATATTAATCGTTTATTTCTTTTCATTGTTAAGTAGCATTTTATACCAAAATTTTATTATCTCCTCACCTATTTTTTTTTAAATATGTTTTTATTGACTTCAGAGAGAGAAGAGGGAGGGAGGGAGAGAGAGACATCAATAATGAGAGAGAAACATTGATTGGCTGCTTCCTGCATGCCCCTCACCAGGGACTGAGCCCATTCATGGGGCATGTGCCCTGACTTGGGAATCGAATCGTGACCTCCTGGTTCATGGGTCAATGCTCCACCTCTGAGCCACACTGGCTGGGCTCTGCCCCTGTTGATGGACATTTGGATGGTGTCTAATTTGAGGGTATTAAAAATAAGCTGCTATGAGTAGCTGCATGCAAATGTTCGTGTGGATATACACTTTAATTTCTCTTGGGTAAACAATATAGGGATGGAATGGCAATGACTGAGTTCTATGACAAATATATATATTTAACTTTTAAAGAAATTACCAAACTGTTTTCCAACTAGTTATTCCATTTTCCATTCCCTTCAACAATGTATGAATTTTGCACATACACTTTTTTGACTGACTACAAATTATAGAGTGAACCTTCAGGACTGAGTCTCCATTAGATTTGCCCAGCTGGCAACTATAGCTAAAGCCTTAAGACATGCCTTCCTTAGGCCCAGTCCAGGGAGGGACGAGGATCCTGGAAGTCCTTGCTGAAGAAACTGAGCAGGCCCTGAGGAGGACAGTGAACTAAGGCCCTCCTCTAGCTCGGCACCTGAGAAAATCCCCGTGGACCTGAAGGAGGCACCGTCCAGCAGATTACAGCTCAGTTTCCACAGAAACTAATTTTCCATAAATGATTTCAGCTGGTGTCAGGGCCCCAACCAGTAGTGGGAGTGGCCCTGGTCCCTAGCTCAGAGCCCCGTTCCAGGAAGGTGGCCCTCTGGCCAAACTGCTCCTGGAGGAGCCGTAGAATGGAGAGTTCCAGAGCGCTTGGGTCCTCCCAGGTGCTAAGCCAGGCTCATTCCTCACAGGCAGGAGTCCTGGAGCGGCATCAGCACTAGAGGGCAAGGCCAGTTTCCATGTCTCTCTGGCCATGGCTGGAACCTGGCTTTGCTGCTTGCTCGTGTCTGTAGAGTGTGCGCCCTCCCGGAGTTTGGAGTATGCCGTTCATTTCTTCACTTGTTCACTCATTCATCAACATTCGACAGTGCTGCTTTGGGACCACAGATGATTCAGGCAGGTTGGAGTCAGCTTGTGGGCCCCTCCAAGTCCTGCCAGGGGATTCGGATGGTATTTCTGAGAGGGTCCCACATGGTGATTAGGTTAGGATCATGTTTTAGAAAGGGATGTGGAGGATGGATTTGAGAACGGACAGACCCTAGGCAGGGAGGTCATCAGGAAGAAGCGAGGGGAGGGTCTGAGCAGGTGGCGGCGGTGGGAGGACAAGGGAGGCACAAGATGAGGGCTGAGGGAGAGAGGAGGCAGCACCTGCAGTCACACAGCCTCCATTCCTTTCCTTTCACGGCCGCAGCTGTACTGCTCTCTCCCAGTTTACACCAAACTCTGAACGCGTAAACAGTAAATAAATGGAGCCATGGTTGGAGGGAGAGAGGGATGGCTATTTGGCTCAGGAGTGAGTCAAGACACACATCTCCCCGCCCGCTCATCCATCACCTTCTGCCTGAGCAGCCATCCTTCACCGAGGTGAAGGTGGGGACCCCGATATCCTCCCAGAATGTCACTGACTCACGTCTCCCAGCTCCCCGCATGGAGGCTTAGTCAGTCACCTGTAAAACAGGGGGGCTGCTTTCCCTTCTTGCTCTGAATGCCGAAGGCAGGAAGATTCCCTGGGGCCATAGCTTTGAAATTCTAGGAAGAAAAAGCCCGAGTCTCCTAGGGAGACCCCCTCTTTTAGGGCAGGAGAGGAGTCTGGTGGGGAGGTTTCAGTTTGATGCCTGCCTACGAGCTGGGTCTCAGCTGTGATCACCGGGCTTTGACATCATGTGATCTTTTTCTGGTCACACACAGTGAGTACAGCTCCGTACAGGCACGTTCCTGCCCTTTAGGCTGACCTGCCGAAAACTCCATCCACTGCTGACCTCAGACTGTCATTCACCATAACCAGAGTTCACCTTCACAATAGTGTGTGAGGCCAAGACCGGTGTGGCTCAGTGGATAGAGCGTCGGCCTGTGGACTGAAAGGTCCCGGGTTCGATTCTGGTCAGGGGCATGTACCTTGGTTGCGGGCACATCCCCAGTGGGGAGTGTGCAGAAGGCAGCTGGTCGATGTTTCTCTCACATTGATGTTTCTAGCACTCTGTCCCTCTCTCTTCCTCTCTGTGAAAAATCAATAAAATATATTTAAAATAAAAAAAAAAGGTGCCACGCAGGAGAAGCCTAGAGTCCTGAGCTCCAACCCCTTGTGCCACCTGCACCGGCAGCCACAGGGGAGAATCACGTTACCTCTCTGGGCTGATCTGGGCCCCATCACAGTGGCTGGAAGTTGGTGTTTGCAAGTTGTGCTTTCGTCTGGGCCCTGGGCAGGTGGAGGCCTGGACCCAGACCCTCAGAACTGGGTCTGAGAGGCAGAGCAAAGTGTTCACTCCTGTTTCTCTTGCTCAGGTTGCGACTTATCGATTGATTGATGCCCAGGGTTTATAGCCAGAGAACCTTAATGATTCAGAGCTAGGAGGGCCTATAGAAGGGCCCTCAGTCCTTTGTTTGACGTGAGATGAAATGGAGGCCCAGCGAGGGGGGAAGAGCGGCAAGGCCCTGGCCGGAAAAGGCCAAGTTCGTCCACGTGGGCTGCAACGGCTCCCGGGATCTCAGTGCTTGGCCTTCTGGGGTGCAGCATGGGGGGCATCCGACTCAGAACCACCTTGTTCCCTGCCCCGTGGCACCACTAGCAGGGGCCCTCCTGCCCTTGTCCATCGAATCACCGAGAGAAGAGAGTTTGCCTAGGCGGACCTCGCGGATGAATGTGGCTTTCCTGCCGCCACCGTGGTAGCAGCAGCACGAGCGGTGCAGGCACAGACACTTTGCTATCTCGTGTTTGGGTGAGAAACCCGAGGGCAGGGAGGGGACAGGAGAGGCCCAGTGCCAGGAGACAAGGCTTGTGATAAGCCAAGTGGTACCTGGCACAGGGAGCAGGAGTCTGGCTTTGTTACTGTCAGCCCAGGGCATTCCCTGCGTTTGAGGGTAAAGGCCAGAGCAGCCCCGAGCGGTGGTGCCAGCATGAGGCGCCCTGGGAAGGAGGCCTGGCCATGAGGGGTTTGGCCCCAGGCCAGGTAGTTCAGGCTGGGCATCCCTGAACGCCAGGCACGAATTCCTGTCAGCAGCTCAGGAACGTTAAAGCAGAAGGGACTCTATAAATCTCAGCAGCTCTGCCAGGAAGCCCACCCGGCGTGACTGCCACGTCTCAGGTGAGTGGGGAGGAATGCGGAAGAACTGGGTAGGGCCTGGCCCTGGGGAGAGAGGCTGTGATCTTTGTCCCGCGTTTGTGTACTCACACTCCCCCAGGCCTCCTGGTGCCGCCCGGGAGGCACAGATATGGGGTGCACAGTCCAGGGTGGCCAGGCCCTGCCCTGAGCTTCCTCAGGGCTTTTCTCTATGTCCTCCCTGCCCTGCCTGCTCAGAGGAAAAGAAATGCCCCTGGCTGCTTGCTGAACGAGTGATGGAAGGGGAGAAGCAAGTGGCCACACAGATGGTCCCTGGGCTCCCACCCACCAGCGTGAATAGGAGGAGTATGGGTATGTCTGGGTGGGGGTTGGGAGAGTATGAAACAGTGACCTTGACCTGCTTGATGGCCACCAAGCACTTCCAGAGCCAAACATCAAGTCCTTCAGCTGTGGGAAGACACTCTCCCACCCGCCCCCCTAATGTCCACAGATTCCCCACGGTGCCCCTCCTTCTGCCCCTCGACCATCCCTTTCTTCCTTTCCCAAACCTTCCCTCACCCCCAGCTCCGCTGAGTTCCTCCACCTCTTGCAGGAAGTCTTCCCTGACGCACCAACCCTTGCAGACCTGCTGTCTTTATCAGTCCCCGCTCTGTACCCGTCTTAGGCAGGTCGGGGAGCTGGTGTAGGAGGCAGCCGGAGAAGGAAGGCAGGGGAGGAGAGGAAGGCCGTGGCCAGCCTACCCACAGTTGGGCAGGAGCCCAGAGTAGAGGCTGGAGGCGTCAAGACTCCCGAGAAAGCGAGCCTGAGGCAGTGGTCACTTCTCCGGGATCTGCCAGCAGGGACTGGGCACGGGGACAGATGAACAGGGAGCCCTGGTCTGAGGGCCCGGCTGGTGGGGCCAGGCAAGTGGCTTCCCTGGGGGGTAGGGGCTGTGGTCAGTGGAAGAGACAGAAAAATGGGGGGAAAGGCCAGAGCATCTAGGTCTGAGCATCTCTGGATGGAAAGGTGAAGGCTGAAGCCCTCCCCCCTGCGATCCCCCTTGCAAGTCGAGGCAGCAGGAGGCAGGCAGTGGTGACAGGATCTGGTCAGGGGTCGCTGGAGGCCCATTTTGGGTGCAGAAGTGGACACTCCCATTTGCGGAGCTCTGCCTATTAAACGGGGCGGCACCTCTTTCCTGACAGGTTGGGAGCAGAGCTCATGGGAGGCAGTCATGGGGATCTTTGACACGGGCGGCTCCACCCCGTCCTTTCCTCCCACTCCTGCACCCCAGGTGGGGCCACCGTGGGTGGCTGGAGGTATTCTCAGCACCGGCTGTTACCGCCTGGCCCAGGTCCCCACCCACCCAGCCAGACTCTGGGAGACAGCAGGCACCCACTCATTTAGAACAAAGTGAGGCTCCTGCCGCCGCCCTGAGCCCGCCTCCTGCCCCTGCGTAGGTCTCACTGTGGCCGGGAGATCCTAGGGTTGCGGACCTGGAAGCCTAGCCAGTCAGACACACCACATGCCACAGGATTGACTGGCAACAAAACACCGATTCAACATCATGAATCGTTAGGAAAATGCCGATGAAAGCCACTGGGAGACACCACCTAATAGGGTGGTCAAAGGGAAAAGCTGACAGTACCAAGTGCTTATCAGGACTCGAAGGAATTGGAACTCTTAGACATGGCTGGAGGGAATGCAAAATGGCACCGCCACTCTGGAAAGCAGTTGGGCATTCATATTGCAATACCCTAGTGTGGATGAAAGGGGGACACGCTCAGGGGAGGCCTGCATGGGAGTCTTGCAAACTCAGAGGCCACAAAGGAACCACAAAGGATGGTCTGAAATTAAACTTGAACTAAAAGCAGTTATGGTGGGCACTTACGGCCTAGGTCGGTATCTTCACTGACAAGGTCAATCTTTACCTTAACTTAACCAATCTGTCTTTTTGCATCTATGATAACGAATCCTTGAAATGTCTGGGTAACTTGTAACTTCCCTTTTTCTGGAGCCCCTGGGGCACAACCAAATGTGGTGGGCGCCAGGTCAGATACCACAAATTCCTTCATTATCATGTTCATAGTTCCTTCACCCACCTAAGTACGTGTCCATCATTTTACTTTTTATCCAATCCCAGGGGTTCTCTCCCCTCCCCACACCCCTCCTTCACCCCCCAATACCCCCTGCTTTGCTTTATCCCACCTCCTTAATCTGTCACCAGTGAATTTCATGTAACCCACCTATGTCCCTCCTTTGATTGCAATGTATAAATACAGGTGTAACCCGCCATTCTCCGGAGCATTATCTCAATTCATTGAAGTTCTGCTTCCCGGCATATGTCAACAGTTTGTGCACATAAACACAAAAATTTTTAACAGGTTTCAATGTTTTCTTACGTTAACATTACTATGCAACTATTTATAGCGGCCTTTTACTCATCCCAAATGGAGACAATCCAAATGTTCTTCATCTGGCGAGTGAGTAAACAAACAGCGGTACATCCATACAGTGGGAAACCATTCAGAAATAAAAAATCAGCTACTTGTATGCGCAGCAATAGGAGTCAGTCTCAATGTGTTATGCTAAGTGGAAGAAGCCAGACTCCAAAGACTCCATACTATTGGTTCCATTTATATTTTGGAAAAAGCAAAACTATAGACACAGAAAAGAGACCAGTGGTCTCCAGGGCCTAAGGACATGGGAGAGAGGGTGGAGATTGACTACCCCTCAGGCACACAGAAAGGGGCACAGGGAAGCTTTTGGAATGATAGAACTATCTATACCAATAAAAGCCTAGATGGCCCTCATGCGAACCCTCACATCATCACAAGATGGCCACCCCCACGTTGTCACAAGATGGCTGCCCCTGCATCATCACAAGTGGCCAGCAGGGGAGGGCAGTTGGGGGCAACCAGGCCAGCAGGGGAGGGCAGTTAGGGGGCGATCTGGCCAGCAGGGGAGAGCAGTTGGGGGAAATCAGGCCAGCAGGGGAGCAGTTAAGCATCAATCAGGCTGGCAGGGGAGCGGTTTGGGGCAATCAGGCTGGCAGGCAGTAGTTAGGGGCCATCAGGCAGGCAGGCGAGTGGTTAGGAGCCAGCAGTCCCAGATTGTGAGAAGGATGTTCCACATTGGAGAGGGTG
>PVJN01016115.1:0-42989 GCA_004026805.1 Lasiurus borealis | reverse complement strand
GAAAGCATACAAACAGAGGAAAGCACCTGCTTATTTCACCTCTAATTGTGTTTTCTTTTATCCGGCCCCACGGGCCAGATTTAGTCAACAGCTGTGCGCCATGTGTGCCCGGAATCTGTAGGAATTGGTGCATGGGTCTGCAGAGCGCACTTTCCTCCTTCCTTTCTTTCTTTTTCATGGAACAGTCATGATTGAGTTCAGTTTATTTCTTCCACTTTAGTGTTGAAAAGTGTGCACGAGGAGAAAGAACACATGCACATGCACGTATAATGAAAATGATTTTTCAAAGCACAACGGGAATGCTGTTGCATCCATTTCTTCACAGTTGGCAGGTACAACTGCGTGAGGAGTGGCCCTCCTCAGGGTCTACTTTTTCACGGAGAGAGGAAGGGGTCTAGCTGCCTCCACAGTGGTTCATCGGCGGGCTTTACCTGGGGAATCATATGCTATGGAGTCCTTACGATGGTGCTGGGGATTGGGAGACTTCATTCCTGCAAGTAGAACATTGCTGAGAGAGATAGGGTTACGCAGGGATCTGAATATGAATAGTCATTTTGCTTGATTATTTTAGGCTGCGTGTGCTCGAGGTGGTATTTAGGTGCCCCTCCTCATAAACAATTTCAGTATCAGCTTTGCCGTTATGGATCCTCTTGTTTCATGTGGGAGCACAGAGCTGACTCTGTACAGGAAAAGAGCAACATAATCTGAGGTCCGTGGTGACCTCATCCTTATTAGCAATTCCGCCTCTTATAGATGGACCTCCGGTTGTATTCAGTGCTTGGGTAAAGAGCTAGGTTATAGCACTTCTGAGTTAACTTACTTTATTTTAAACTAGAGGCCCGGTGCATGAAAATTCATGCTCTCGGGGCTCCCTCCGCCTGGCCTGTACCCTCTCACAATCTGGGACCCCTTGAGTAGGGCCCCTAAGCCTGGCCCGAGATCAGGGCCCTTTGGGGCTTTCCTTCCCCGGGCCAGAGGAAGCTGGCTCCACCCCCACCACTGCCACTGCTTGCCATCTGTGCAGCGCTGTCACCCTTCCCCTGCCACCGGGGGCCTCCCTCTGCAGGCAACAGGCTGGGGTGCAGTAGCTTGGCTGGCCTGGGCCTCCCTCTTTCTTTGCTGGGGGGCAGGGTTAGCCCTGTAAGGGACTGTCTGCCTGATTGCCCCTAACTGCTCACCTACCCACCTGATCACCCCTAAACACCCTGCCTGCCTGCCTGGTTGCCCCAACTGCTTGCTTGGGGTTGGGACCAGCCTGGTGAAGGGCTGTCTGCCTACCTCATCTCCCCTAACCACTTGCCTGCCTACCTGATCTCCCCTAATTGCCTGCCTGCCTGCCTGATTGTCCCTTCCTGCTTGCTTATGGTCAGGGCCAGCACTGCTTCCGGTTGGGCAGCCTCCGGTTGTTACTGGTTGTTAAGACCCAGGGTTTTAATACATTAGAATGTGCTTGATTTTAAGACGGCTTACATTTTTAACAATGTCTCCCACCAAGTAAATAAATGAGAGCTCAAAATAACATCAGCTTGTCAAAGCTCTGATGTGATGAAAGAAAGCAACAGCCAGTTACACCGACAAGTGATGATAGGAAATGCCTACGTGGGTTAACACTACTCCTTTTACAGTAACCCTTACATAAATTTATACATTGTCCAGCAGACCTACTATGCTATATGGATTCATGTTTTCACCAGAAAAAGAAATGATAGTTTTTGAAATTAATGAACATACTCTCTGATTTGTTCCATAGTAACTTCATAAAAGGTCTTTGTTTTTTTAAGTTTCTGGTGTTTGTTCTTGCCTTTGATTGATGTGATGCATTCTGTGAGGGCCTTTCTGTGAGATTCATTTTGGAGCTTGTTTCTTGGAAATGATGCTTCATGATGGTGTCAACACTGCAGCATGTGCTGCTTCTCCTCCTGGATTTCCAGCAGAGGCATCCTGACCAGTGAGCGAACCGACAGTGCTACCCTCTGTCTGCTCATCTTCCCAGCCTGGCCAGGCGCAGCCATGAACCACGTCCTGGATCTCGTGGTGGATGTTGATTACCTGCATAAATTGGTCGTGAGGCTGGTGAAAAGAAACAATAGGACACACATCCATAGATTCTAGTATTTTCCCTGATGTAAGTTACATATAAATAAAAATTAAAATAGATATGAAGGGAACTTGTTTTATTAATCAGACATTTCTACACTTTATAATAAAGTAAATGGGTTGAATTTTGATGAAATGATGAGATGGCTCTAGTAAATGTGGTAATGAAGATTTACAAGACAAGTAGAAGTATTTTGGTAGAAGTTTCCAGTTGACCTATACGTGATCATTGGTACAGTTCCTTTCAATTTTTTCCCCTATGCATAGAATTCCCCATGGTATGCATTGTTCCAGAAACCATTCTTTAAACTGCCCATGGTAGCCGAAATATTGGAATGTCCTCTGGTTAGTGACAGTGCCCACGTTTGTCATTTGGAGGGTTTCTTGTCCTTGGTGAGATAGAATTAGTAGCAGTGTTGTTTGAGAAATCCTGTACCCAGTGATGTCATTACCATCCCATGTTCTTATCTCTCTATATCAAAGCCAAAGTGACCGAATGACTGGTCGACTGGTTGCTATGATGCGCACTGACCGCCAGACTGACCAGGGGACAGATGCTCAATACAGGAGCTGCGCCCTGGTGGTCAGTGAGCTCCCACAGTCAACTTCCCACGGCCCCAATCAGTCATGATGGCTGGCCAGGCCAAGGGACCCCCACCTGTGCATGAATTAATGCAGAAGACCTCTAGTATATGGTATAACTCCACAATGCATTATTATTTTTGTTTGAACAATTACATTTTAAAGATATGCAACTATAAGGAAAATTATCTATACTTACCACGTAGTTTCCATTTTCCGTGTTCTTCATTCCTTTGTGTGAGGCCATTTTTTCATTTTTTATCATTTTCCTTTTGCTTGAAAAATGCCTTCCTTCTTTTATATTTCTTGCAGTGTTAATCTGCTAGTGATGAATTATTTCAGTTTGCCTATGATTGAAAAATTCTATATTCACCTTGGTATTTGGAAGATATTGTTGCTGGATATAGAATTCCAGGTTGACAGTTTTTTTTTCTTTTAGTACTTAAACATGTTGCTACACTATTTTCTCATTTGCAGTATTTCTAATGAGAAATCTGCTGTCACTATGATATTTGTTCCTCTCTATTTATAGAGGTGTATTTCCTTCACACATCTAACTATTTAAGATTTTTCTCTTTATCACTGATTTTAGGAAATTAGAAAATTATGTGCTATCTTATTTTTTGTGTGCTTGGAGTTAGTTAGAATTGTTTACTTGTAGGCTGATTGTTTTCTTTATTTGGGCAGTTTGTTTCCATAATTTTCACATACATACTTTACTGTTCCTATTCTTTCCCGCCTCTTCAACTCCCCTCAGTGAATTTCAGGTAAGGAATGTCTTGGTTGAAAATCTACATTAGTGTGCTTGGTCCCTTAGTTCTTTCTTAGGACCTCACCTATACTTTTTAGAGTTAAAATTATTTTTTAAATAACATTGTTGACAGATCATTTACCAATATTACCAATTCATAGTGCTCTTACAATTTTCTTTTTCATTCTGAGATTTCTTGTGCATTTATCTGAGAAGAAAAAGAGTAGAGGAATTCAGTGCTATTCTCTGACTTACATTTTAACTTTTTGGTTTTAACTTAGAAGTACATTTTGGTAATTTTTCTATGTGCTCTAATGTTTCCTGTAAACTTAATTATCCAGTTGCTACTTTTGAATCTTAATGATCCATCTCATGTGGAACTGAATTTAGGATAGAGTAGAGAAAGTTGGAGCAGATACGTTATCTTTTGGATTCTAAAACTGTATAATATGGTTGCTTTTCCCAAATTTAAAATACCCAATTTGAATCCCACCTACTAGTATATCTGTGCCTTCCAAGTTATTTGATACAATTAAACTAAGTTTCAGTAAATACTATATTACAAACTACAATATGAATAGAGTATCAGTTATTTAGGAGTGGGAGTCAGTAATAGGGATATGACAATTTCTCTTTAACACTAACAACTTAATAGCTGTTTTTACATTAGATTAAAATAGTAATTTAGCTGCTCAGTAAATGATTAAATGCAAAGTGTTATGTAATCTCTCCACTAAGAGTTGGTAAATGTTGCCGAACACTGATGATTGATTTCCTTAATAACATTAGGCAGTATGAGGCCTTCCATTTCAGTTAAGGAGGCTCTGTCAGGACTGGACTGCACTGGTACAGAGGCAGCACAGCGGGGATGGAAGAACACAGGCATGTCTGCAGGTCAGATTTGGATCCCCATAGTTATGCAACCATGAACAACTTGACCTCTGAAAGCTCAACTTAATATTGTAGCTTCAACTTATATTGTAGCATTATAATTGTTACTAGTAACTATCATATATAAAATGCATCAACTTATATTGTAGCATTATAATTGTTACTAGTAACTACTATCATATATATTGTCAACCAAAGGTCATTGCTGCAAATTTAATGCCAACAGGAGTCCCAAATTTGGGGTGAGGTGAGAGAAATTCAATTCAGTGTAAATTATGAAACCACAGGCTTAATTATGAAACAGCTTGGCTGTGAAACAGCTGCATTGTGATATAGATTGGCTGTGGAGAGAGGAACCAAGATGGTGGCCTAGGTGGACACCTAAAGTGCTGCCTTGCACAACAATTTCAAAACTATAGCTGAAAGACAGAACAGACACCATCCAGAACCATGGGAAAGCTGACCGTGTGGAAATTCTACAACTAGAAGGAAAGAGAGGGGCTCATGGAGACTCAGAGGAGCTGCAAAAAGCTGAGGTATGGAGACATGCGTGTGGAGAGTATGGGTGGTTGGGTGCCTGGCTGGCTTCCTCTAGCAGGAGGGAGACAGAAACTCACAACTGCACTGAACCCCAGTTCTGGGCGAGATTCTCATAGGAGGAGTCTGGACTGTCGAGAAAAGGGAGGAGTGCATGGAAACTCAGGGGAGCCAGGAAAGGCAGAGATCTAGAGGTGCGCATGAGTGCATGCAGAGAGGACTGACTGCTGATTGTGCTGCTGGCTTTCTCTAGCGGGAGGAAGACAGAACCTCCCAACTACGCTGAACTCTAGTTACGACTAAACTAAATCCCAGTTTCAGATGAGACTCTGGGGACCCAGACTCATACAGGTCTCTGAAGCTCATGGAAATTCAGGAGAGCTGTGGAGGGCAGAGGTCTGGAGGCGTGCACAAATGGACCCAGAGAGGGCTGTAGTGATTACCGAGGGACACAGACCTAGGAGCCGCATAAGGCAGGGCTGATGGGAAGCCAAGGCTGTCTTCTCAGCCCTGAGACTCTGCCCCATCCAAGCCAAGCAAAGAGGCTTTTGCAATTTTGCAAGTCTTGTCTCATAAGGCTGAATCCAGCATAGAAGTTCTCCTGGAGTAGACACAGCTGATCCTCACAGCCAATTGGCCTGGAGGTCAATTCCCCCCAGTGATACCAACAACAATCAAGACTTAACTACAACAAGCCTGTACACAGAGCCCACAAAGGGGTGCACCAAGAGTATCCACCTCAGGTAACTGGGGAGGTGGAGCTACTGGGCCATATATGACAACTAGCACACAAAGCTACTTTATCAACTCGGAAGCAGCAAAAATGTGAAGATGAACAGATCACAAAAGAAATGGAGGAAAACAAACGACTGGATATAGAGTTCAAAACCATGGTTATAAGGTTTTTCAAAAATTTCCTAGAAAAGGTCGATATGAAAAAGAACCAACTGTAAATTAAACATACACTGACTGAAATAAAAGTATTATACAGAGACCTAACAGCAGACTAGAGGATCGCAAGAATCAAGTCAAAGATTTGAAATATAAAGAAGCAGAAAACACTCTATTGGAAAAGCGAAAAGCAAAAAGAACCCAAAAATTTGAAGGTAGTATAAGGAGCCTCTGGGACAAGTTTAAACGTACCAACATCAGAATTATGGGGGGTGCCAGAAGAAGAGAGAGAGCAAGACACTAAAAACCTTTTTGAAGAAATAATGACTGAAAACTTCCCCCACCTGGTGAAAGAAATAGACTTATAAGTCCAGGAAGTGCAAGGAACCCCAAACAAAAGGAATCCAAAGAGGACCACACCAAGACACATCATAATTAAAATACCAAGAGCAAAAAGACAATATTAAAAGCAGCAAGAGAAAAACAGTTAATTACTTACAAGGGAGCACCCATACAATTGTCAGCTGATTTCGTAACAGAAACTATGCAGGCCAGACGGGAGTGGCAAGAAATATTCAAAGTGATGACTAGCAAGAACCTACAACCAAGATTACCCAGAAAAGCCATCATTCAGAATTGATGGTCAGATAAAGAGCTTCACAGATAAAATAAAACTGAAAGAGTTCACCAAACCAGTATTATATGAAATGTTGAAAAGTACTCTTTAAGAAGAGGAAGAAGGAAAAGGTAAAGATAAAAATTAGGAACAACAAATACATATCAAGTGAATCTAAAAATCAAGTGAATTAAAAATCCGATGAACACAATAAACTGGTGAATATAATAGAATCAGGGGCATAGAAAGGGAGTGGACTGATAATTCTCAGGGAGAAAGAGGTGAGGGGGGTGCGGGAAGAGACTGGACAAAAATCGTACACCTGTGGATGAGGACAATGGGCAGGGGGAGGTAAGGACAGAGGGTGGGGTGGGAGCCAGGTGGAGGGGACCCATTGGGGGGGGGAAAGAGGAACAATTGTAATAATCTGAACAATAAAGATTTATTAAATTATAAAAAAACAAACAAACACGTTGGGCTGTGGAGCAGTGGCTCTGGCCCCCATGTTGCAGCTTGGTCCCTGTCTTACTAGACAGCTCCACTCCATTCTGCTTTGCTCTGCTACCCTGGGTCTGCTGAAATGGTTCTGCTCTGTTCCACCCCAGCTAGCTAGACAGCTCCCCTCACCTTTGCTGCCTTTGGTGTTAATCTTCCAGTTGGGGAAAGAGAAACAGTCTTCAGTGGAAAGGGAAAGTGTGCTCCCCACTCCAGAGAGGAACTGACTTACAAAGAAAGAAATCCCCACCCCTGGTCCCTAATTGGTCTGCCCTCATGCAAACGAGGGCTCCAAATCCTCAAATTTGATTGGCCCAAAGTGGAATGGCGCCACTCTGATAGGTCAGTGAAAATGCAAATGAGGATCTAGATACACAGCGCCTATTGGATAGGAAAAGTCTCCGTCTTATTTGTGTGGGCTTTTGAGTGGCCTCTCTTATTTGAAGAACAGCATGGAGGCCAGCATTTCTGGCAAAGATTTAGTGAGGGAAAAGGAGAGAATGAGATCATGGCGGGCTGGAGCATACAGGCCTTATTATTGCTTGGGCTAAAATAGGAGGCCAAGGCAGGGCTTTGAGAGAGGACTGATACGAGCTGACATTTTAAAAGGCTTATTGTAGCTTCCATAGCGAGAGTCTAATGTAAGAGGACAAGAGAGAAAACACAAACACCAAAGTACGTTGAATAGAACTAAGTCAGTGGGTTGCTTCCTGGGATGTGCCGTGCCAAGGAGATTATGATTGACTCCCTATTATTATCTCCGAGATTGGAAGGGCCAGCTTCCTCGAGGGAAAGTGATTTCCTTTTGGCACGTAAGGATATATTCCTCGGTGGTGCAGAGACGTCCGTTCTCCTATTAGTGGTGACTTGGTGACAGGAAAGCGAACTCGCTGGCTCCGGCCCACCTGGATGTTTCAGATCTATTTCTGGAATGCAGATTTTATGAGGTATGCATGGAGCGTCTTCCTTTTATTCCAACTTAAAAGTTCCCTAATTGGCTTGGGTTCAGATTCTGTGTCATAGTTCTGTGGTGCTGGGTGACACTAATAAAGAACAAAACTATGTGTTCTTAGGCATAGGACAAACGGAGTGTAGTAATTAGGCAGGATTGTCCCTCCACTGGACAAAAGCCTTAAGCAGCTCAGGCAAACACCAAACAAAAACCCGGCACATGCATGCAGTGTAGCTACCCGGTGAAATCCTCGAAAACATGTTCACATTTATTCTCTGGCAGTGGTATTCTTCGCACAAAGCATTCTGCACCGCGATAGCTGTATCATTAGCCTGATAATCTCAAGATAGGTCTCTATTGATTTTTACACGTTTTGCTCTGTAATATTGGTTTAAAGCAGAAGGTTGAACAGCTTAAAGAGATTGGTCTAAGGGGAAAGGAAAATAGACTACCTTTGGAAAAAGCAGTGTCGTTAAATCCAAAGGGAGCACATGGGTGTTTGCACCTGCTGAGTAGACAGCGAGCAGTTTCCACGTGTCCCACACTGGGCTAGGTATGTGGGGGTGCAACACAGCGCCCGCCCCAGAAATGCTAATATCCATCTTGTTGTGGCTATGTGCTGTAGCTTCTTTAATTATTACGCAGTATTAAGCATTTGGTCGATGTATTATTTATAACTAGTTGTTATAAATAAAGCACACAATTTCAGTTGCTTAATGAAATGAAATTTAATTTCTTGCTCATGTAAAGGTCCAACAGAGGTAACTTTCTTCCACGTAGTGATTCAGGGACCCAGGCTCTTTGCATCTGAGGCCCTGTCATACCCCCGGGTCTCAGAATCTTCTGAATTTAGTCAGCAGACAGGGAAAGAAAATGGAGAAAGATTGATAGTTCCTGGATGGGCATTCACTTTTCTGAAAAGAGAAATCACTTTCTTTTTACTTTTTTTTTTTTTGGTGAACAGGTAAGCTGATCTTGTTACATATGATTTCTAATATTTTTCAGTTGCCAGTAGCAGTACTTGTAAGCAGAAAACAAATGGTTTTCTCTTGTATTTGAGATTTGTTTGGGATTTGTTTATAGAAGTGAATATCCTGGATGTAAGTTTTAATGATAAAGTAACTGTGAACTGTTTTATTTAATAGGTATATTAAAATCCCAATTCATATACTTATAAAGTTATTGGATATGAACCACCTCTAATTAATTATTATGAAGGCTTGACTAAAGAATATTTTTGCTATCTTGTTCCAGGACAATGAATACTATGAGAACAACCAACATATTTATATTGTCAGATTTACCTAAAAAACTTTATTGCTTTTCTGTTTTATTCAACACATAACATGAGTTATCTGACTTAATAGATTTAGGTACTATTAGACTAAATTATTTTAACGTTACATGTGATTGAAAAGAAAATTGGAACATGCATCTAATAGTTTTCATATTCTTGTTTATTATAGATAGGAACAAAACGGATGCTGAGTTCTATTTTAAAATAATAAAAGAAATTACGTTTCTCTAGAGTGAAAACTAACAGGTTTACATAAGAAGCAATGGTGTCAAAAAATTGCTACCATAATACTTTTTGGCGGGGGCAACTCCTGAACATCCCAAATATTTAAAGAACTCAGTTTATGATGTTTTTCTTCCTCTACCAGCCCTATGTTTCAAGAACCCTGGATGCTTCTAAAGGTTTTGTTCTGGGCTTTCTCCATTTCTCACCTTACACATTCCCCCACCCTCTAATGGCAATCTCCTTCATTTGACCACCTAAAATGAGACACTGTTCAAAACTATGCCTGCAGACCTCTTCTCTCTCCAGGACTTTAGCTCTGTATGTTGAACAGCTTATACAGGATTTTCAATGAGAGGTCCCATAGGCATTACCAATATAACATATCCTTTCTTACTGTTATGCTTGCATCCATCTTAAATCTGTCTCCTGCATCCAGCAAATCACCACTTCCTGTTTATTCTGCTCCTAAATAGTTTTCAAAATTCCAGCCCTCTCCTCTCTACTGCAAATCCCCAGGCTGAGGCCGCCATCTTTCTCAGTACGAATTTTTCATGTCTCCAGACTCTCTTCTTTCAATTCCCCTCCATATTATGGGCAGAATATTCTACCAAAAACCTGATTAAGCCCATCCTGCTTAAAAATTACATAGTAACTTCACACTGCTTTCAAGGCAAAGCCCAAATCCTATTTAATAAAAGAGTAATATTCAAATTAACTGCACCCCTGCCCCACCCACAAGCCATGCCCACCAGCCAATCAGGAACAAGTATGCAAATTAACCCAACAAAATGGCTGCAGCCACCAAGTGAGCAGGAAGCTTGGGTTTCCCCCTGCAATGGAGGAAGCAAAGCTTCCTGGCCTGCCTTGGCCTTCACTCCAGGCTACAAAGTTTCAATTATAGAAGATAAATAAATCTCAATAAAAATGGCTACAGCCACTGAGTGAGCAGGAGGCTTGGGTTTCCTCGGTGATGGAGGAAGCCAAGCTTTCTGCCTGCCCCGGCCTGCCTAGCCTCTGCTCAAGGCTACAAAGTTTCAATTATAGAAGATAGATAAATCCTAGATACCAGGACCTCCGCTTGGGTCACTGGGGGCGTGGCCAACCTGCACCACTACAGGCCCCTTGCCCAGGCCATCCTATGACACAAGGGAACCCCACTCTGATCCAGGACACCCTTCAGGGCAAACCAGCCAGCCCCCCACTCATGCACCAGGCCTCTATCCTAATAAGAGAGTAATATGCAAAGTGACCATCACTCCAACACAATATGGACACAAGATGGCCAGCAGGGGAAGGACCAGGTCTGTAAGGGAGGGCAATTATGGGTGATCAGGCCAGAAGGGAGGGCAGTTAGGAGTGACCAGGCTGGCCGAGGAGGGAAATTGGGGGTGACCAGGCCTGCAGGGAAGGGCAGTTGGTGGAGGACCAGGCCTGCAAGAGAGGGCAGTTAGGGACAATCGGACTGGCAAGGGAGCAGTTAGGCATCAATCAGGCTGGCAGGCAGAAGTGGTTAGGGGCAGTCAGGAAGGCAGGCAGGCGAGCAGTTGGGAGCCAGCAGTCCTAATTGTGAGGGGGATGTCCAACTGGACATCCCTCGAGGAGTCCCAGATTGGAGAGGGTGCAGACTTGCCTGAGGGACAACCCCCTCTGTTCCCTGCCTCTCCCTCCCCCCGGCCCTGTGCACGAATTCATACACCCAGCCTGTAGTTTCAGTGTCTGGCCTCCCAACTCATGCTGTTATCTTCATCTCTTCTCTTCCTACGAATCACCTACTAATGTTTTCTGACCTCCTGACTAGATTGGAATCGGAGGCCTTGGGGTCCCACTTTTCTCTTTAAGAGTGTTTATTGCACCGAGTTGTAATTGTTTATGTGACTGCAATTCCCCGCCTGACTGTAAGATGCCTGAACCCAGAGATTCTACCTCGTCCACCACCTTACTGCCAGCCACGCCCGGTGATTGGAACATTTACATGCTCAGCAAACACGATGGCCACAAGCCCACCACTTTGCAAAAGCAGACACCTGGCCCTTGGCTTCTGTTTGGAAGCTGAAATGGAAAGATCAGGAGATTGACTTACGTAGAAAACAAGAAAAACTCTGTATCTAACAGTAGCGATCTCCCATTTCTTACGTTCCCTTACTCAAATATAGGTGCTGCGATAAAAATGATTATTATATAAAATGCAGCATCTATCTCACCTCTGCCATACTTTCATCTTAAAAATGCTGGCAGAGTCGTCTGCATTTTGCATTAAAGAGAAATCAAAAGATCAAGTGCGAGTGACTTATTTAAACCGAAGAGACTGATTTCAAAGGAAAGATGTTACAAATTTAGCACGAAATAAAGCTTCCGACTACCTATCATTGAACCTTATCTGATTAAAATATGCCCAGGGCAGGACTTCTAAATATAAGGGTCAAACATCATAGGGAGAGTTTGCAGAGTGTTCATGAGAGTGTGACCGGGAATTAAAATCGCCTTTTTGCAGATAGAAAAGAGCACGCTGCTGCGGTGAGGCCGGGGAGGGGAGCCGGCCTCCACGCACGAACGAGGTGAGGATCTGTTTATGGAGAGCGGGGGCCCGTGGTGCAGAGGTTAATGATGTTCTTTGTCCTGGGTGTAAACCTCCTAAGTGAACGGCGCCTCAGGTTTTTATTTTTTAATGTACCTCAGCTTTATTGCACACAGAAGTGAAAGAACAGTTCAGTGGGGAAGAAGGCACGGAATATTAATTAAGCTGGAAGGCAGATTAAGAAAACCCAGGGAAATACAATCCGGTTTGCACACACCTGAAATGGGAAGTGGTTGGAAGATCTGGTGTAGCATTCCTATAAAGGAAATCAGTGAATTTCATACAATTTCTACCTAAATGAGAAGGCCCTCCCCTTGGATTATTGTGATGTACATGGAGGGTCAAGAGAGGTGGAAAAGTGTTGCAGTTAAATCCTTTTATGAGAGAGAAGCAGCAGGAGGAGTGAGTGAAGGGGTGGGGGAATCGGGCCATTGACAAGGAGAGCTCTTGCTTGTAGAGCAGCTGGTACCCTGTCTGGAGCCAGATGGAAAGGACGGGGGAGAAGAAGGATGGATGAAGAATGGAGAATAGAATAGGAAAGGAGGTGAAGTGTGTGAAGGTCACAGAGGGAGGATCCAGATAGCCTCCTGGTTTTGCTTCCTCTTCCTCCTCTTCCTTTGGGACTGATGTAGTTACATGTGGAGTGTACACACAATCATGTATCGTGTAGAGCCTTTACCATCTCCTAGAACTTGCCATCAGGGACAACAATATTTCCAAACCGTTTCCCACACTTAAAGCACTTTAAAAGCTCTGTAGAGAACATGTCAGAATCATGATGCCGGTTAGACGGATGAAGAGAAGAGCTCAGGCAGGCTACCCTGACTCGCCCAAGGTCACTTAGAGATTTATGTCAGAGCAAGGATTGCAGCTAAAATCTCCCACCCTCCCTGTGTTTTTTGTTTTGTTTTGTTTTTAATATATTTTATTGTTTTTTTACAGAGAGGAAGGGAGAGAGATAGTCAGAAACATCGATGAGAGAGAGACATCGATCAGCCACCTTCCGCATGCCCCACAATGGAGACGTGCCTGCAACCAATGTACATGCCCTTGACTGGAATCGAACCTGGGACCTTTCTCAGTCTGCAGGCCGACGCTCTATCCACTGAGCCAAACCGGTCTCGGCACCCCACCCCCCTGTTTTGTGAACCAACACATTTGTGGGATACCTGGCCATTATGTCGTAGATGGTTGTATGGGTGGATCCTGTCCTTCAGAAACCCAGGATACCAGCCAGGGCTTTGGACAGCTTTTGGTCAAACGAAAGAGAACTGGGAGGATGATCAGAACAATTTGTCGGTCTTTATCTTCTAATATTTTGAGAGAGTTCTATTGTCCTAGCCAAGGAAGCTATTTCCATCATGAATGCTGCTGCTCACAATCCGACTCAGAGCTTCGTTAAGCTAAGAAAAAATAGAAGGAGGAAACAATAGCTAACGTTTTATGGAAGCAGTTGTGGAGAATACATTAAAGTTAATGAGTATTAGGCCACTTAAATTATTTACCAGACTTCAAAATGTTAAATATTTGTCTGAAAATAGAAGCTGCTTCCTGCTCCCATGCTGATCAATCTTGTGGACTGTAGGATGGTTGGCCATTTTCTCAGGGTCTAGAGGACAATCCCTAAGTGGTTTGAGCTCAGATAAAGCGAATTGGCCCAGGCATAATGCCAGTTTATTATATACTGGTGGTCCGGTGCATGAAATGTGTGCACTGGGAGGAGGGGAGAAGGTATCCCTCAGCCCAGCCTGCACTTTCTCCAATCTGGGGCCTCCCAAGGGATGTGCAACTTCCTCGCAAGCCTGGTCCCTCATAACCGCCCTCCCCTGCTGGCCTGATCGCCCACAACTGCTCTCCCTTGCAGGCCTGGTCCCTCCCAACTGCCCTTCTCTGCTGGCCATCTTGTATCCACATGGGGCAGCCATCTTTGCAGCCAAAATCTCCCACCTCCCTGTTTTGGCTGCAAAGATGGCTTGTGTGTTGGAGTTATGGTCAATTTGCATATGACTCTCTTATTAAGTAGGATGAGCATTCCAGCCTTGTCCCCCGCCATACCTTGCACCCTTTCCTCCTAAAAGTCACCAAGTCTGGACCATTCTAAACTCATTCTGAGGACCGAAGGCCTCATATCTACTATAGGTGTTCTCCTCTTTTTGTTTTTTTAATATGTTTTTATTGATTTTTAGAGAGGTAGGGAGAAGGAGATAGAAACATCCATGATGAGAAAGAATCACTGCTGCCCCACACTGGGGATGGAGCTGGAAACGCAGGCATGTGCCCTGACCAGAAAGTGAATCATGACCTCCTGGTTCATAGGTTAATGCTCAACCACCAAACCATGCTGGCCAAGCTAGGTATTTTCCTCAGCTAGTTAATGAAGGCAGTGGTGAAGTCGGAACAATGATGGGGTCTTAGACAATGTTATACCTAGATTTACACCCCAGCATCCTGCCTGGGTATGAAGGCTCGTCTAGTTTGCTCTTAAACCTTCCGCTGAATTTGCTTTGGAAGGAATTGTCACGCCTGACACTTCTGTCTCACAGATGCAGTCAAGGTCATCCTTTAAAATCCCCCTGAAGAGTGAGCTGTAGAAGAAAGGGATTATCTGGAAAGCATGGCACTGGCCTTGCTCAGTTTATATTAATAACTCACTATGTGGACTTAACAGAACTTTAGTCTTCTTTCTGGACACAAGCTTCCATGTCTGCAAAATGAGTTTTGGCCCATGGTAGAAAAGGGTTGTTAGATATGGGAGTATGCAGCAGACTGAGGATCCTTAGAAGAAATCAACATATATGCATAAGACATGAACACAGAAAATAGCGGGGTGAAAGCCTGAGGAGGGGATGAGTGGAGAGAGGCGGGGTCAGTGGGGAAAAAAGGGAAACATCTGTAATACTTTCATCAATAAAAATAAATTTAAAAAAATTTAAAAAAAGGGTTGTTGAATTAAATTAGCTACCAGACTCAATTGTTCTACCTCTGGTATAGAAACAAAAGGCTTTATTAAGATACATTTCAAAGATAGGCACCTGTCTACTTTGGGGATAATAGACACATATCGGACAATATTAAACATGGGCCATTTTGCCTCCGATTTTAAAGTAATAAAATATTTTGCACTGAGGTGAAGGCCACGGCACCACAACCTAATCTCACTCTATGTCTTTTTTTTGCTGCTTTTCCTATAGTAATTACTATTCTGAATTTTGTGTTTAATATGATCATACATGGTTTTACACTTTTCAATCTATGCATATATCCATAATCAGTACATAGGATTGTTTTTCATGTTTTAAAATGATATAAGTGACATAATGCAGATACACCATTCTGCAGCTTTGGTTTTTGCTCCCCATTATATTCTTGCATGTATTTTGCTATTTTATTATTATAGAGATAGTTTGTTTATTTTAACTACTATAATACTCCATCGTGTAAAAATACCACAATTTCTATAACCCTTCTCTTATCAACACACATGTGCATTGTCTTTCATTTTCACCATTCCACAAATAGTACTGCAATAAACATTCTTTTGCAAACTTGTGTCCTTGTGCGTATGAGTATTTCTCTAATGTGTACACCTGGAAGTAGAAATTAAATCATAGCCTTATGTATATCCTCAGCTTTACCAGATGTTACCCAGCATTGAAAGTAGTTAACCCTTGAAATTCTGACCAGTCTGTATATGAGATTACCGGCTGCTTCACTTTATTACCCACACTTGACAATGACCGACTTCAGAAATTGTTCCCATAGGATGCATTTAAAATGGTTTCTCATTGATATAGTTCCCGGATTATTATTACTGAAGTTGAGCATGTTTTTATATTTTTGTGGATGTTTGGATTTCCTCTTCTGAAGCAAGTCTATTTGTGTTTTCTACCATTTTTTTTCACTGGATTTTTTTTACAGGTTAACAAATGATGTATATGGGCTCTTTATATATTGTGGATATATGTTGTATAGTTGTAGTATGTGTTGAAATCTTCATCAACTGTGTACTTTTTAATATTTATAAAGTTTTGGTTTTTAATTTAATATGATACAATGAAATGTGATTAATTTAATTGTGACAGAATATGTATTCGAAAGATAGCTACCACCACATCTCTTGCCCAACGTGCTGTTCTAAAACGTTGCTACTTCTTCCTCTAGGGATGGAATCCATGTCCCCTGCCCTGACATTGGGAAGGACTTTGTGACTACGCTGACAATACGGTTTGGCAGAAGGGGTGTCATATTTCTTTGAAAACCAAGTCACAATGCCGTTTGCTTCTGCCAGGTGATCGGGGAGGCTTCTCTTGGAACCCCGCCACGTGGCTGCCGAGGACGACCAGCAGGATGTGAAGAGGCTCACAGGTGGCGAACCACGGCCCGGGCCCACAGCCATGGCCGAACTCCCACTGGACAGCCAGCTCCAATTTGCCTGCCACGTGAGTGAGCCACCTTAAAAGTGGGTTCTTTACTCCTCCAATCTCTTTGAGGTATAACTGACAACTACAACGTGTGTCTATTTAAGGTATGCGATGTGATATTTGATATATATACACATTGAGAAATGATGACCACAATCAGGCTAATTTACCTACCTGCCATCCTCAAAGAGATGCCTGCATGCTCACATTTATTGTAGCATTATTCATAATGGCCAAGTTATGGGAACAGCCTAAGTGTCCAGCTGCAGGTGATTGGATAAAGAAAATGCGATACAGGCATAGCACAGATATATTTCAGGTTTGGTTCCAGACCAAATAACAAAGCGAGTCTTGCAACGAAGAGAGTTGTCATCTTGCGCTGGTGAGGGCCTTGCCTTCAATTGGTAAAAAAAAAAAAAGCAACATCTGTGAGGCATCATTAAAGGAAGTGTAATAAATGAGGTATGCCTGCGTGTGTATTTATAATAGACAAACAGATGAATTCAGACACAGAGTGGAATGTTGCTCAATCTTAAGAAAATCCTGCCATTTGCAGCAACATGGATGGACCTGGAGGACATTATGATGAATGAAATGAACCAGACACAGAAAGACAGTAATGTATGATCTCACATACAGTACAGGTGGAATCTGAAAAAAACCTCAAACTCATAGAAGCAGAGAGCAGAGTGGTGCTTGCTGGGAACGGGTAGGGAACAGGGAAAGGTACCGAATCTCAGTTACGCGGGATGAATACATTCCGGGGACCTAACGTAGAGCAAGGTGCCTGTAGTCAGTGATGCCGGACTGTGCACTTGACATTGGTAAGAGAGTTGATTGTAAGTGTTCTCACCACACAGACCAAATCACAGGTGGGTCTTTGACCTCCATCAAGCAGCACCAGGTAAAGAAGGGGAAAGCCTCCCACCAAGTCCTGCACAGATTGTGAATTTTTGAGCAAATAAGTCATTAAGTTTTGCGGGGTGGTTGGTGAAGCAGTTGTAAATAACTGGTGCAGTCTGATGTATCCACCTTGTCTTTTACTCGTTATCTGCAAATGTTGTTCTTAAATTATTTCCTCTATCAAGACCATAAAGGCATGGATCTATCTTTTCATATAAATGTTTTAAAGTTCTGCTAATAGCTTTTTGGTTTATCTGAGATTTATGTATATAGGTGAGGACAAAAGTAGGCTTCCAGTTGTTCATCTGGAAATAACACAATAATCCTATATAATAAAGAGGTAAAATGCAAATTAACCCTTACACCTTCACAAGATGGCTGCCTACGACCAGGCTGGCAGGGGGGTTAGTGAGGGACAACCAAACGACTGAACAGCAGGCTGTGTGGGGAGACCAGGATGGTGGTGGGGGGGCTGTGAGAGTCGACCAGGCTGGCAGTGGGGGGGCAGTTAGGGGTGATTAGGCTGGCATGCAAAGGAGGGCAGTTAGGAACAACCATGCAGGCAGGCAGGTGAGTGATTAGGAGCCAGTGGTCTAGGATTGTGAGAGAGATGTCCGACTGCTGGGATAGGACCTAAACCGGTAGTCAAACATCCCCCAAGGAGTCCCAGATTGGAGAGGGTGCAGGCTAGGCTGAGGGGGACAATTACCACCCCCCACCATGCATGAATTTTATGCACTGGGCTTCTAGTTAATAAATAATAAGGTAAGAATTAACTCTGTTTCATGTACTCAAAACTATAAACCTACTTTCTCCCCACCCTGTTTATATTGCCAAGTGGGGCTCTAATTCCCTCCCCCCCATATAAACAGTTTTTTCAACACAATTTATGTATAGGTTGTGATGCTACCCCTTTCCTGTATGCATTTCCATATACATGCAAGTCTACTTCTGAATTCCTGCTTGTCTTCCTCAGTCGGTTTACCTATTCCTGTGCCAGCATCACAGTCACAATAGAGTCCGTCTTCACATCTATCCGAACATGATTCCCTGTTTGTTTTCTACTACAATTGTCATGACAATTTTAGGCTTTTGTTCTTTGGTTTTAAATTTTAATATTAGCTTGTCAAGTTCTATAAAGTACTTTGTTTATAGTATTTATAGATTAATTTGGAGAGAATTGTGTGTGACTATGCCTCTTATAATTTTAGTTTATTATAAGTGGCCTCTGAATGTACATATAAATCTATAGAATAGACTACATCGCTTAGACATATATTTAAAAGTTACATATTCTAATTGTTGCTGGTATGAAAGAGAACATTTGTCTTCTTATTTAGGCCCAATGCATGGAATTCGTGGACTGGGGGAGCGGGGATGGCAGTCCCTCAGCCCGGCCTGCGCCCTCTAGCAGTCCGGGGGCCCTTGGGGAGGTCTACTGACAGCGTAGGCCTGCTCCCCGCAGTTGGACATCCTTAGTGCTGCCTTGGAGGCGGGAGAGGCTCCTGCCATCTCACTGTGCTTGCCAGCTTCTGGCTGAGGGGCGCTCCCCCTATGGGAGCACACTGACCACCACCAGGGGCAGCTCCCGCATTGAGTGTCTGCCCCCTGGAGGTCATTGTGCATCATAGCAGCCAATCATTAGCTGTTTGGTTGATTTGCATGTAAGCCTTTTATTATATAGGATGCTTTACATGCAATACAATATGTGGGTTTTAAGGGTGCAGTTTGTTGAGTTCTAGCAAGTGTACACATGCCTATAAAGCAGCGGTTCTCAACCTGTGGGTCGCAACCCCTTTGGGGGTCCATCGACCCCATCAGAGGTGTCGCCTAAGACTATCAGAAAACACAGGTATTTACATTATGATTCACAACAGTAGCAAAATTACTGTTAGAAAGTAGCAAAGAAAATAATTTTATGGTTGGGGGTCACCACAACATGAGGAGCTGTATTAAAGGGTCCTGGCATTAGGAAGATTGAGAACCACTTCTGTAAACACACATGTCAATTAGAATATTATGCTCATTCCAGAAAGTTCCCTCAGGGCTCTTTCTAAGCAATTCTTCCCCACCAAAGGCAGCCACTATTTTGCTATCACTGCAGAGTAGAATAATCTGCTCTGAATCTTCATGGAAAGGAAATAATTCAATATGTATTTTTTGGGAAGCCTAGCTCCAGTGACATTCACCCATGTTGTTGCACATAACAATGTAGTTTCCATTTAATTACTGAGAAGTATTGCATGCTATAAATATACCACAATTTACCCATTGGTTTGCTTGTGGACATTAGGTTTATTTCCAATTTTTGACTACTGTTATAAAGTTACTAAGAATATTTTTGCACGTCTTAATGTGGACATATATTTTCACTTGCCTTGAGTGAAATTGCTGAGTCAGGGGTCATGGGGTGGATGTTTATTTAACTTTTTAAGAAACTACCAAACTATTTTGCAAGATGGTTTCAAAGCATGAGAATTTCAGTTGCTGCACATATTCACCAACATCTATGTTGTTAATCTTTGAACTTTCTCCACTGTAGTAAAGAGTAGTGTGGGAATACTTAAGAGGTATGGATTGTTCTTTTTTTTACCTACTTAATAGAGCCCCAGTGCACAAAATTCATGCACGGGGTGGGAGGGAGGGTGTCCCTCAGCCTGGCCTGCATCTCTCCAATCTGATACCCCTTGGGGGATAACTGACAGTCAGACATCCCTCTCACAGTCCAGAACTGCTGGCTCCTAACCACTAGCCTGCCTGCCTGATTGCCTCTAACTGCTTCTGCCTGCCAGCCTGATCATCTCTAACTGCTCCCCTGTTGGCTTGATTGACCTAATCACCTCTGCCTTGGCCCCGCACCAGGAACCAGGATTCCCTCCTCCAGCTGGCCATAGGCACCCGGGATCCGGGCTTCTCTCCCTCTGGTCAGCCATAAGCGCCCAGGCTGGCTGCAGCCTCAGGAGATGGTGGGCAGATGGCTTTGCCTGGACTGCAGCCACAAGTGCTGACGCCCAGGACCACAGGGTAGATGGCTTCTCCATCTACCAGGCTGTAGCCAGCCACAGGTGCTGGCATCCGGTTTCTCTGTCTCCCCCAGGACATGGGCCAGGTGAACGTGAGGCTTCTGCTGCTGGCTGTGGCCTGGGACCACAGGCAGGCGCTCCTTTGTCTCCCAGGCTGTAGCCAGCCTCAGGCCCTGGCACCCCTCTTCTCTGACTCTCACAGGCACTGAGTGGCTGGGGGGGGGGGGGGGGGGGGGGGGGGGGGGGGGGGGGGGGGCGGGGCGGGGCTGCCGCCATCTTTTCAGGTTAATTTGCATACTCCCTCTGATTGGCTGTTGGGCCTAGCGGAGTGATTGTCATTTGCATGTGTCTCTTTTATTAGTGTAGATTATTTATTTAAAATATGTTTTTATTGATTTAAAAAAGAGAAAGTGAGGGAGAGAGAGAGAGGGAGAGAGAGAAAAACATCATTGATGAGAAACCATCCATCAGCTGCCTCCCGCATTCCCCCTACTGAGGATCACGCCTGCAAACTAGGCATGTGACTTGACTGGCAATCAAGCCATGACCTCCAGCACTGAGCTACACCAGCTGGACTGGATTGTCCTTTAACCAAGCACATGAAGCGTGTTATTAGTGGTGGGAGATACTCAAGAGAGCAGGACAGTGGAAAGCCTCAGTGTTTTCCTTGCCTGTGATTGACAGGATCAGGCCTTGCAAATGCCCAGAACTCCCTGAAGGATGAGCCGTGTGTCAGGGGAACCCTCTCCATCCTCACGTTTCCAGTGTAGAATCTCCATGACTGTGAAAAAGTCCCAAGAGATTTATTTCCTTAGAGAAATTCCCCTTGTTTATGTGTGCACATAGAACAAAACCCGTGCCTACATACATGCGTAAACATTTTACATAGCTGAACCGATCTGCCACCACCAGGAAATTCTACTGAGAAAAATCTCATGATTAGGATCTCAACATCTACATTTTCCCCTGACAGCCATTCCCCACGGGTGAATTGATTAGGCTTCCGAGTCTATATCTCTATGTTTTAGGGATGCAATGTGTGCTCTAAGAGCTGTGCTAGGGCATGGATCATTATTCACAAGAGAAAGCAAAGACTCAAACCAGGGGTTGTGTTCCTAAGATCTTCGAATCAATTTAAAACTTGCCTGTCATCCCTGATGTAAATGTGATACCCACCTTCAACAAGCATTTCATAAGCAAGGAGTAGACATTGATTGGTTCTCTAGTGGCACAGTTTTTGAATTTCTCATTTTTAAATTAGTGAGAAGTGACAGTGGTACGCCTGAGGAATACCTATCACTTCCAGGCCAAGCAGTGTAAAGGGTGTGAGAAAGTAGCCATCACACGAGTGGGCTGTAAGGAAGCAGTATGCCCTCCCAGGCTAAGAGAAAGAAATCCTAGTTTGGATATAAGTGTACACCAATGAAACCATCACCACAATCTCTGTTGGTCTTCAAACTCATCAAGGTATATACATTAAATATAGACAGCTTTTTGCACAAATGTCCATCATACCTCAGTAAAGTGGGTCGAAGCGTAAAGAAGACAGAGAATGTTCACTGAAAGGACAGGATTTCAGGGATTTTGTTGATGATGGATCATGAGTTCCAGAGGGCCCGGTGTAAGGGAGTTCAGAAGGAGTGGAAGATGGGATCAGAGTAGAGGATTCTGAGAGCCCTAGAGAGAGAAGGGACGGCACGACAAGTTTGGTTATTTACCCACTGGCTCAGGCCAGGTCTTGGAAACATCTAAGCAAATGTTGGTTGTAATTTTAACATATATGTCAAATCTCACTTCTTCTCGTTTGCATTGCTTTACTTTACTCTGAGCTATTTCTCCTCTTAGCTGGACTCTGACTGGCTATTCTTCTACTCCAGCTTCCCTCCTTTCCCACAAAACAGCCAGAGTAGTTTTTTAAAGAAACATGGGTCATGTCATTCCCTTGCTCAGAAGTCTTAAGGGCTTCTCCTTATGTTTAGGACAAATTCAAATTCTTACCAAGATTTATTCAGTCTTATGACTCTGGCGAGTGATACTTCCTGATCCTTATGTCCTGCGTCCTGTTTGTTCTGTACTGCTGAGTGCCCACTGGCGGTTGAGCATGCTCCTGTCTTAGGACCTTTCCCCTTCCCATGCCCTCTACTGGAATGGTCTTTCTCCAGCTATTCTTGGGGCTCACTCATTTCATTACATTTGCTCAAATGCCACCTTTATCTGAGAAACCATTCATAACCATCTTGACTAAAACAGCAGTTCCTTACCATTCTCTATCTCTCGGTCTGCTTGCTCTTCATAGCCACTTACATGACATAATACTATGTATACTGTATATTTGCCTGTATCCTGTCTATTACCCTGACTCTTTCCCTACCCCATGAAAGTTCTCTGCTGAGTTTGGTCATCACTGGATTTTCCTGCCATCACTAGCGATAGTGATCACACATAGATTCAAACACTCATTCATTTTTTCATAACATTTATATCATAATTCCACTTGCTGCCTCTCTCATGTCAGGGAGGCCTGTGTGGCATCATGTTATCTCTTGGTTTGGGAGCCTGTTTACTGTTTGGACTGAGATTGAACTTCATCTGTGGTCTGGACATCATCCTGTATATCAGTTTTTATGTTTTATTACTCCCCAACCAGAGGCTACTTCTCCCTTATTATTTTTGTTCATTTTTTTTCTGCTGCAACTTCGCATGCGTGTGGGCCTCCTTTTCCTCTTCTAAAGCTGTGTAGAATTTGACAGCTATGCCACAGAATTTGTCACTTGGTCATGTACTTTCTCCTAGTTGTTGCAGATAAAAAAGGCAATGGGAAGATTATTGGATAGTTCAAGAAAATCTGAACATGAAAAATGCCAGAAGCCTCTCAATTCAAGACTTTTCTATCTAGCCCAGGTGGCATGGCTCAGTGGTTGAGTGTCAACCTATGAACCAGGTGGTCACGATTTGATTCCTGGTCAGGACACATGCCCGGGTTGCAGGCTCGATCCCCAGTGGGGGGCATGCAGGAGGCAACTGATCAATGATTCTCTCTCATCATTGATGTTTCTCTCTCTCTCCCTCTCCCTTCCTCTCTGAAGTCAATAAAAAATATATTTTTTAAAGACTTATCTCTCCAGTAGGATTTTAAATTTATGGGGTGCAGATTTTTATGTGGTAAATTTCCCCAGAGTAGAACTAATTTACATTATATTTTAGAGATTTTTCTCTCAATTGACTCAGTATCTGGGTGCTTACTAGACAGGGAAGGATAAGGATTGCGAGATAGGTTTCACTTTGGAACATAAGAATTGCTGAAAACCCAGCATTTTTTCCTTTAAATACTAGAAACATTTCCTAAAAGCCTCAATTTCCCCCCAGAAAGATAGAGCTAGCTAATCAGATCATATTCTAACTCTTGCCTCTAACTTTTGCAAATTGGTAAGAACATTATCATCTATTATCATTATCATTATTATTATTTACACTTGAAAGAATAGATTTCATCATGACCCTACTTTGGTGTGGAAGAACTCTGTCCATTATGGGGTCACAAGATTTTTAATTATTAAGAGACCTGCTGTCATATTTTAACAAACCCGTAATCCAATAACCTGAAACAAATGCCAATGCAGAATTAATGTATTTTATAATTAATGTTCAATATTTACTGTCAAATGGGTAGGGTAACATAGCAGTAATAATTAGACATTATAGTTATTAGCTTAAAATGAAGAATGCATTCAGAGCTGTACAAAGTAATGCTAGGAGTTGATTTTTGGTGTATGTATTCTCTACAGTACAAGACTACTATAGAGATGTCAATTCTGGCCAATAGAGTGTATTCTTGAAATGCTGATTCATAACAAATTACAAATTAAAAAAAAACACTAATCAATTCTTGCTTTCCTTTGGAAGAAAAAAAATACTGATGGCCAGAAATATGGAGGAAAAATTGGGGGATATGCCTTCTAGATATCACAGTATGCTCTGAAATAAATGTAATGGGAATAATGTGTTGGCAAAGGAATAGATAGATAAATGGAGGAGAAGAGAACATTTATAAGTAGAGCCTAGTTTGTGTTAGAATTTCACATATGATAGAGGCAGTACTTCTTATCAGTGGAGAAAATCTTGATTATTCAGTCAATGATCTTAGAGCAATTGGCCTGAATTAGCAAGAAATTCAAATTAATTTTCTATTTTACATTTCACACAGTAAGAAAGTCCACCTGGATTAAAGATTGCATATTGTTTTTTATAAATATATTTTATTGATTTTTTTTTTTTACTCAGAGGAAGAGCGATAGAAAGTTAGAAACATTGATGAGAGAGAAACATCGATCATCCTGCACACCTCCTACTGGGGGTGTGCCAGTAACCAAGGTACATGCCCCTGACCGGAATCGAACCTGGGACTCTTCAGTCCGCAGGCCGATGCTCTATCCACTGAGCCAAACCAGTTTCAGCTGCATATTGTTTTTAATCTAATCTATTATTAGAAGAACCTTTTCAGTGGAAAAGGCTTTTTCTATTGCTTGATATCATGGCCAGAAACCACAAGGGAAAAGAACATACATTTGATTTCATAAAGTTTAGAATTTCTATATGATAAAGCATAGCATTCATTCATTCAGTCAGATGGTATTACTGTGTAGCTATGACATGCAAGGCAGAAATGAGAACAATAGATAGTTAATATGGTATACAATGAGTTAAAATTTTAAATGTGTAATAAACTCTTACAAATAAGTAGAAAAAAATGAACAACTTGAGAGAAAATGGACAAAATGCATGTAAGGGAAATTTTTCAAAGCACAAAAAGTCAATGAAAAAATAAAAAGTTCTTTAATTAAAGATGTAATTTAAAACAATGAGATATAGCTTTTCATTTACCATGTTAATACAGATTTAAAGGCTTGATAATACCCAGTGCTGGTAAGGGTACAAGCAAATAGGCATCTCAACTTCTCTTATGAAAATACAAATTATACAGTTTTTGGAGGGCAATTTGGCAATGTAGAATAGTATTTAAAATGTGCATAACTTTAATGAATCCTAAAGAAGTAACAAGTGTTCAGAGATTTATGCAAAACGCTTTTCAATCGAAGCAATGCTTATATGGTAGTCTCTCATTATCCATGGGGATATGTTTCAAGACCCCCAGCAGATAGTCTTAAACCTATATATTCTACGCTTTATCTCAGTGGTCGGCAAACTGTGGCTCGTGAGCCTCATGTTGCTCAACAGCCATGGTTTGCCACTCTGTTGACTAATGAGTTTGCCGACCACTGCTTTATCCTATACACTCTAGGCCCTGTGCACAAGATTTATGCATGGGGGCATGGGGTTCTCAGCCCAGCCTGTACCTTCTCACAATCCTGGACCCCTTAGGATATGTCCAGACATCCCTCTCACAATTGGGGACCACTGGCTCCTAACCGCTCACCTGCCTGATCACCCCTAACCACTCAACCTGCCTGCCTGATCGCCCCTGACCCTTCTGTCTGTCTGCCTGATCACCCCTAACCACTCACCTACCTGCCTGGTCACCCCTAACCACCTCTGCCTACCTGCCTGATAACCTTTAACCACCCACCTTCCTGCCTGATCATCCCTAACCACTCGTATGTCTGCCTGATCACCCCTAACTGCTCACCTGCCTGCTTGATCAGCCTTAACCACTTGCCTGCTTATCTGATCAGCCCTAACCACTTCTAACCAACTCTGCCTGCCTGCCTGATCACCCCTAACTGCTTACCTGCCTGCCTGATTGCCCCTAACTGCCTCTGCCTTGGTCCCCACTGTGGCACTTTAGTCCGGAATAATGTCCAGAAGGTCGTTCAGCTGTCTGGTCTAATTAGCACATTACAGTTTTATTATAGACTGGAGACCTGGTGCATGAAATTCATGCATGGGTGGTGCCTGTAGGCCTGGCTTGTGATCAGGGCCCAAAGGCCCCAACGAGGCCTTTGTGCGGAAGGTCCAGGTGCGGAAGGAACAAACACCTGCTGCCCTCTCCTCCTTCCCTTCCTTGCTGGCATGCTGATCAGGGCCTGCCCATGGTGGGGAGAATCAGGGCACAGGAGATTGGTTGCCAGCTCCAAGGAGGGAGCCAGCCCTCACCCCTCCTGGGAAAGGGGCCATGTCCACTGCTACCCACCCCTGGTTCCCTGTTCCAAGCTGGGGCCCAGCCCCAATCAGGCAATCAAGACCTGCCAGCTTGTGGCGGGGAATGGGAGGGGGGACCGCAGGAGCTTTGCCGGCCAGGGGAGGTTGACTGTGGGAGTGCACTAACCACTCAGGGAGGGCTCCTGCTCCTGCATTAAGCATCTGCCCCTGGTGATCAATGTATAGCATAGCGACTGGCCATTCTAGTTGTTCAGTTGTAATGGTCGCTTAGGCTTTTATATATATAGATAGATACTTACCTATGGTAAAGTTTACTTTATAAATTAGGCACATTAAGAGATTAGCAATAACAATCATAACATTAAACAGAACAATATTTTGTAATAAAATTTATGTGATTATTCTCATTCTTTCATATTCTCTCCCCCCCCCCCGCCTCTCTCATAAGTGAGAGGACCACTAAGTGCCTAACTGGCAGGTAGGGCATACAATGTGGATTTGCCAGACAAAGGAATGACTCATGTCCTAGGCAGGACAGAGTGGGCCAGCCCAAGAGTTCATCATGCTCCTCAGAATAGTGCACAATTTAAAACTTAGGCTTATTTCTGGAATTTTTCGTTTAATACTTTCAGACTGTTGGTTGACCTCTAGTAACTGACATTGCCAAAAGCAAAATTTGGGGTAAAAGGAACTACTATACTAAATAAAAGTGAAAATTACCTAAATATCTTTATATCATATTGATTAAATAAATGATGTTATACCTATACAATTAAATTCTGTGAAACTGTCCATTCACACAGGTAACTGAGTGTAACTACATGGAAACATGCCCACAATATATTGTTAGATTAAGAAAGTCAGTTTTGCAGTATGCAGAGAGTAACTCCATTTTAAAAATAAATATGAGGAAGATATTCAAGAATATATATGTACATAGTAATACACAGAAGTAGCATAAAAGTATTAATTATCTCTGAGGAATGGAATTTCAGATTTATGTGTCTTTATACATGCCAGTATCTTTTGGATTTATTAAAATAAAGAACATTCATTGCTTTTATAATAAAAAAGGGATATTCTCATTTGAAAATTTTAAATCATAAAGCCATAAAAAGAATCCACATAAATTACTTTAAGGTCACAATGCTCTTCTGTCTACATTTTGCACGATGAATTATAGGCTCTTTAGTCCCAGATTTCTGTTGCACTGAGAAATTCGCTTTGCCAGTTCTCAGCAATCATTTTGGTGAGCATTTCTGTAGAGTAGATTCACAAAGGTAGGATAGGATACCTAACCCTAAGGAGCTTGACAACTGATAATGTGGTCATTTTGATGTACGTGGTACCTCGAGATACGAGTTTAATTCGTTCCGTAACCTTGAGGTGTGGGAAACTATGAGATGCTCGAGTCGAGGTAAACTGGTGGGTTGTGTGCAGCTGGCCAATCCGCTTGATTACTCCTATCTCAAATGTTGCTCGTTATTTCAAAGCAAAAATCACTCGCTCGAAGGCTCGTATCTCAAAAATCTCGTATGTTTGGGCAATCATATCTCGAGGTACCACTGTAGTAAGAAGAGCTATTAGGTGGAGGAGGCTGGTTGATTCACCAGGAGTAGCGTCTATGTGGTCTTTAAGAAGTATATTTGAAGGCGCCTTGAAGATTAATGATGAAAAGATCCACATCAGTGGCTCCTGAGTACAGCCACTTCCTGTGTTTGGTCATCCCGGCCTAGAAGCATGCCCTCCTATCACGGGTAGGACCACAGTCAGGTGACATTTCCCTGAAGGACTGCTTGCCTGGTGACTCCGTTGGATCTTTATGTTCAGATCAGTCCTTAAGTGCCCACATCTGGTGTCTCCTCATTAAATTACAAGTTGCCCTGAAAAACCTGGGCAATGACAAGCCAATTGTTTTGACCCACAGGAAAGTGGACCCGTTATCTGAGCATCAGTCCCCTATCGGGATGCGTTAGTTTAGCTCCTGCATAGATCGACAGAATTCTGGTTTTCAGTCCCATGCTACCAACCCCACTGGTGATTCCCGTGGGCTCAGAAATGCGCCCGCCACCTTTCTCCATTGGATAATATGGAGTTAATCTGGCTTCCTGTGATAAGCAGAGTCTTTCACGCGGGTTTGCTGTGGTCTCAGAGCCCTGCCATTACTTGTTAGGACTCACGTCAGTGAGAGTACAGATGTGTCAGCCCGGAGAAACTGGAGTCCATAATAGCTTTGTTCTCTTGCGTCTCTCTCTATCCCGTGGGAGGAGGAAGTAAAGCAGTCACATAGATAACCGCGTGTGCGGGACAGAACACGAAGGATGAGCAGAGGGCTCTGGAGGCTCAGAGGGCGAGTTAAGTCCTGTGAGAGACATAGGATGCTTAAAGGAACAGTATTTCAATGAACCGGAGCGATAGGAAAAGTGTAAACACCGCAAATTTCCAGTGGACGATACACTCTATGTTGCAGTCTTGAGAAGAATTCCTTCTATTTCAGGAAACTCAGTCTTTGCTCTGAAGGCCTTCATTGCTTTGAAAAGGCCCACCACATTAACTTACCCCCAATCTACTATTTACTGATTTTATCAATTATTTCACCTGTTATTTAGTTGTTTATTTACTTATTTGCTCATTTACTGAGTTACTGGTTTTCTTACTCAAAGTGTACATATAAGAAATACTGTTAGATAAACATTGAGACTGGTGTTTGATCAAACGACTGAGCACCATCCCCTGGCCATACCAGCCAGAATGCTAAAGTGCCTTTTATATGAACATGAACCAGGTCTTCCTTGGGTACCGTGGTACCTCGAGATACGAGTGCCCTAACATACGAGATTTTTGAGATACGAGCAGTCGAGCAAGTGATTTTTGCTTTGAAATATGAGCAACATTTGAGATAGGAGTAATCGTGCAGATCGGCCGGCTGCACACGACCCACCAGTTTACCTAGACTCAAGCGTCTCATAGTTTCCCACGCCTCAAGGTTACAGAACGAATTAAACTCATATCTTGAGGTAACACTGTATAGAGATTGTTTTCTGGATGGGCAGTGTAAGAAAGTAGTTCAGACCGCCATCTCTAGAGTCAAACTCTACCATATACTAGTTTTCTGAACCTCAGATAATTTGCCTAATCTATTTGTGCTTTAGCTTCTCAATCTGTAAAATACGACTATAAGATTACCCACCTCATAAGGCTATTAGGAGGATTAAGTAAATTAATGCAGATAGAGGGCCCAAAGCAGTGTCATATGGAAATGCTCAGTAAATATTCACTATAATTATGAAGGATATGATCATTCTTAGATGGTCTCAGGGGCAGGGACTGGGGCTCAGGTTATTGGCAAAGACAAACCAGCAGAATAAACTGTAATCTGAGCCAGGGGCAGATCTCAGCTACACGGCCATGGCTAAGGAGAGAGAGGTTCAGAACGCAAAGCTATGCAACAAGTGATATCTGCTAGATTTTAGGAGTACTTACGTTTTAAATTTTCTTGTTCAGTATTTTAATTTTCATGACATCCTCAAGTGTTCATGAAAGTTGGTTCAGAACAATAATTGAGTGTCAGCCATGGTTCGCACTGGCCTAGGGGACTAGCAGCCACCCCATGTTTGCATTCCCAAGGCAGTGATGTGATTGAGAAGCAAAGTAGGGGCTCCGGTGGTTTTATTTGAATGCTAGAGGCCTGGTGCATGAAATTCGTGCATGGGGTGGGGTGTGTCCCTCAGCCTGACGGGCACCCTCTCCAATCCGGAACCCCTCAGGGGATGTCGTACTAATGACTTAAGTCTGCTCCCCATGGTTCTCTGCTCTCTGCAGGGCCTGCCTGCTCCACACCACAGTGATGGCCAAGCAGGCCCTGCTGGGTGCTGCCTGCTTGCGGGTCACCATGGCTACAGTCAAGCAGGCTCTGCTGTCTGCTCTCAAGCTTCACGGCTGGACCCACCCACCCTGGAATCGTGGTTTGGCTCTGCCAGGCTCCCCGGGCCCTGCAGAAGCCATGACCGCTGAGGGTCTGGCCCTGCCTCCCTCTCTGACCCTTGAAGCAGCCTCGGTGGCTGCTGACCAGGCCTTCCCCCAGCGCAGGTGCGCCTCCAACGCTGCATGCAATGCACAACCTCCTCCTGTCTGGATGACCCATTACCATGTCCTCGTTAATTAGCATATTTTTCATATATATATATTAAGAGAAAGAATGACTCTGGAGTTGGGATGCTTGGGGACATCTCAGTAATACGTTGCCATTGCCTTCCATCTGATTTCTTGGGTGCCAGCCATGCTCACTGCTCTCTGTCTGCCGTGCTGGCCTGTCCCTCCCTCTCTGATTCTTGGCTTTTGTGTATAAGTAAACGTTGCCTTTGGATATTTTTTTGGGGGTAATTTTTACTTTACTTAAAACATAGGAATAGCTGGAACCGGTTTGGCTCAATGGATAGAGCGTCAGCCTGCAGACTGAAAGGTCCCAGGTTTGATTCCGGTCAAGGGCATGTACCTTGGTTGCGGGCACATCCCCAGTAGGGGGCGTGTAGGAGGCGGCTGATCGATGTCTCTTGCTCATTGATGTTTCTAACTCTCTATCCCTCTCCCTTCCTCTCTGTAAAAAATCAATAAAATATATTAAAAAACACACACCAAAAAAAGCATAGGAATAATAAAAGTAAAGGGGAGAGTTAAAAGCAGGTGTTCGGGGTGCTGTCTTACAGCTCTGTTCAAGTTGGTCCTAAAAAGTGGCCGAATGATCTTGGGCACGAGTGATAAGGCCCCGGAGCGACACGGTGCCACTTTGATGGCGCCCCTTAATTTCCCAGCCCGTCCCGCGCGCGTGGATCCCAGGCTCAGCCTCGGGACTGGAAAAGGCCAATTTGAGATCGGTCAGACTTGAGCAGCCCACAAACAGCTATCGCAAGCCAAGCCACTGGTGCCTGGCGAGGGAATTAGCATTTATCGCATTTCCGTAAAAATGATGTGGCCCGGTTAAATTAGATTTCCTTTCATTTACAATAGACTTAAAATCCTATTTAGCTATAATCCAACCATTGTCAAATTGGTTACAAGGATCCTAATTTTCTGAGATAGTGAAGCTTCCCTGTTCTATCAGAGCATCTTGATTTTATCCATTTTCATCCATCGTTAAATTTCTTATGGTGGAGAATGCCAGAGGCAACCTACCTTTCCAGCCCGCTGCCGCCTTCAGCAGTAACTGGATGGAGATCAGAAACATTTATTTTATTCAACGCCTTCTCTGCCCGTTTCCACTATTTTAAACACCACCGAGGGTCACACCGCCAACCCTTCTCTGATTCTAACCGTAATCAAGCAGGAAATGGTCTTATTTTATTTTAAACTAATATCGAGCCTCAGAAGACAGCATCATTTTATACAACGGGTTCAATGGCCCATTCTACCTTTGCTGAAAAGTTGCCGTTTGCATATCTCACCACAACACCCAGGCTTGCATGGTGCCTCACGCTTAAAATTCTCTGCGCCTTCCCTCTACTGGAATGGATGTGTCTGTCACGTGGGAGCCAGCTCAAGCTTCGTCACCTTTAGGAGCCGAGAGTCACAGGTGGTCTCTCTCCATCGTGTGAATCCCTGCGGCTCCGAGGGTCTGTGTTACCTGTCCAGTCTGTCCGTCCTAGTGTGATGTCCTTGGCTTCTTCTGTGAATCTTGCTACCCCATTCAAACGGGGCACTTTGTGAGGCTGAAACGACTCCATCTGCTTTATTTAGTTGGAGAACATCTGCTGATGGGGGTGGTACCCACAGGGAGGGAAAGCCCTGCTCAGCAGGGGAGAGATTCTCCCTTGGATCTGACTGTCCTAAGTGGTTCAAAATGGCTTCACCAAACCTCTTCCCGGCAGGCTGTTCAGTGACTGGCTAGGAGGAAGAGAGGGCGAGGAGGAAGAGGGGGAGGTGACGGGGGGGAAGAGAGGATTACCCTCTGCTGACTGATTAGTAGCAATGCGTCACCAAAGCTGCAGGCCAGTTGTCTCTGCCCCTCTGAGCTTGGGGAGTGGGCTCCTGTAAAAGTGGGGGGCTTAGAAGAAAGAGGGTTTGAATGCTAAACCAGGTAGAGCCCTGACTCACTCTGGGGGCCTCCCTGCCAGGAGGCCCCACATCTACCACATGGGGCACCCCAGGGCTTCTCTAGTAGACAACCTCCAGACAGAGGGACGATACCGCTCTCCTGATGTGAACCCTGCTGACCCCATGTTCTCAGCCAGCACCGGAGAATGGGCCGGCCGCTGATGGAAGGTGAGGTTTGAAGTCCTAGGTCAGGAACTCGTGTGTCTGCTCTGCGACAGACGATCAAAGCCCATTTCTGCCCAGAGCGCTTGCCTGATGTATAGCGGAGTGCTCTTACAGCTTTGATGTTGCAACAAGTGCTGGAACTGAGACCCTAGAACCGGAATAACCACTTGGGTGTCGTTTAACGTAAGAGCTGGGGTGTGGCCCCATGACCTCCATCCAGTTCATCTTGAATTCTGGCCCCCCGTCAGGTCTGAGCTACGTAGCTTTGAGAAAGTGATCTAACCTCTTAGAACCTCATCTGGAAAGTGGGGTGATCAGTGCCCACCTCACAGACAGGGTCTTCAGAAGAGCATGTCAAAAGAATATTTCGCACGGTGCGGGCACATAGTGTGCCCTGCTGAAAAGGGCAGTTAACGTATGGCTTTGAAGTGTGGGTGACTACAGCTGTTCCCCTGGGGTCCAGAGCACGGAGCGTCTGAGGACAGCAGCAGGGAGTGGCTGGGAGGTCTGACATCTGACCCACGTCTCCACTCTCTCTGGTGGTCAGACTGGCTAGTGGGATGATTCGCCTCAGTCCGGTGCCAAGGCTGCTGGCATTCTGGTCTCTCTTCTGCTGGGCCGGGAACAAAGCCAGGCAGACACAATGCAGGCTGTTTCCCTTTGTGTCTCCAGCTGCTTCTGCCTCACAATGGCCATTGTTGTGCGAGGTCGCAAGGGAAGGAAGTGTCACCGGGAGCCCAATTGATTCTGTCTCGCATCCTGAGCCTCGGAGGCCCTGCTCTGTCTCGGGCATCTGAGGATTTGGGAAGTTGTCTCAGTAGTATATTAGTTCTCACTGGCTGATAGATTGTTGGTCATAGCTCTTTTTCTTCCCCTATAATGGGATGGAACCTTCATGAACTTTGCCATAGGACTTTGCCTCCTCCTTTTTCTTCTCCCCCACCTTCCCTTCTCCCTCCCCCCCCCCAAAAAAAATAAAATAAAATTCAGGCATCACTGTGATGTTTCATCCCAGCAAAGGCTGGCTGGCTGTCAGCTCATCCCCAGTAATCTGATTTCATTAAGACATGAAAAATAATCCTTCTCAGAGATATTTGTGTTTTTTTAAAGGGAATTCTAGGAGTTGCAGAAGACTTTTCTAGGCAGAGAAATGAATCACCTCACCAATAACGGTATTAGGCTGTCGGCCCTTTGGGGTGGAGGGTTTCGCGTGCTCCCCTCACCTCAATCCCACTAGAAGGCCCCTTACATCCTCCTGTGTTCGGATGAGACCTGCTCCCCTGCTTCTGTGACCCCCTTCCTCTGTGTAGGGACTGAGGCAGAGAGGCAGACAATGGAATGCACAAGCTGGTTCCATTTAAAGTTACTGGGGGCCTCAGGACACACGTTTTTAAGGGTACCTGGTTGTGCTGACACCTGCTGTATAAAGTAAGATGACCTGGGACTTCAGCAGGAGGTGTGGCCCTGGGGACTGCTTCCTGCCACCGCATTAGGCAGCCAGCCCTGACCCCTAGACACACGTCATTCCGTCCTCCTCCTCTGGCCAGCCCCTTGAGGCCTGGGCTTTGAGATCTTTGTTGGCAGGGAAAGTCTTAAAGGCTCAGCACTGAACACAGCGGTGTTTCTTTCTGACGGGACAGGAAAGCAGCCGAAGCCTGGGAAGTAAGGGGTCGGAGCCTCCAGGTTAGGGTCTGAGGGCTGGAAGCTCGGGGTTCCATCTGAGAATCATGGGGGACAAAGCCTTGTCTCACAGGGCTGCTGTGAGGATCAGGTGAGATACAGTAGGTAAAAGCCCTTTGAGGGGCGGTATTCTCTATTAGTTGTTAACGGAGTGATTATAGAGCTCCGCATCGGGCATTATGGCTGAGGAAGTTCATTTCCACGCCCCGCTTCAGGTGGAGTGTCATGAGGCGAGGTAGGTCAAGCAGGAATGCTCTGGGACCAGGCACCGGGCTCCGATCCCTGCTTTGGCACTTACCTTCTATGTATGGCAGTTGTCACATTTAAACGCGTTGATACCTAAAACAAATACCTGCATTTTCATCCAAAAACTATTTAACCCATATATGGCAAATACCTGCATTTTCATCCAAAATATATTTAAACCGTGTACCAATCTTCCAAGTGATGCAAGCTATTTTCTTCACTTTGTACTTTGAAGTGACCATAGATTTGCAGGAAGTTGCAAAGAAATGCATAGGGAGATCTCATGTACACCAGGTCCCCACCCAAATCAACACCTTGTATAACTGTGGCTCAGTATTGACACCAGGAAGTTGACATTGGTACAGTCTCCAGAGCTGGTGCAGGTTTCACCAGTTTTACATATAACCGTGCGCGCAGATCCGTGCATAGCTTCATGTAAACACTGGCGCAGTCAAGATAGAACTTGAAAGTGACCAAAAGGCTCCCTCTTGCTACTCCTTAATTATCATCCCAGACAACCAATTGTAATTCATTTGAGTAGGAAACAAAGTTCTCAGTAGAATTGTAAGTTTCAAGCAAGAAATGCCTGACATTGAACTTGTGAAATTGTACCTGGTAAGCTCCCTGTCCTTGGAAGCTCTCAAATAGAAGCTGTATTTTCTTTATCAGGGATTTTTAAACTAAAAATACAGGAGAGAGGGGTGTAGGGAGAGGTAGGAGTATACATTGAACCTGAGGTCCAATCTCTTAAGATATTAAGATTATACAGGAAGGTACCCCGAGGGAGGTGAGGTTTCAGATGCACCTTGAGGAACATGAAGGTAAAGGAGAAGAGGGGGAAACACACCCGCTGAGCTGAAGGGGGAAGGGCTGCTTCCTGCGTTCCTCCTGCCCATCTCCACTCCTCTGTTCCCTGATGCTGCCGGCCTCAGGGGCACCTCTGGAGTAGAGGGTTCCTTTGCTCTGAAAAACGTCCTGGGAGTGGCATGGAACCAAAGCTGTAGGCATCTTTATCTCTGTCCTGGGCCAGAGTTCCCAGCTTGGTGGTCCAGTGGTCAAGTTTTCTCCCTAGGGCCAGCTCTTACAGACAGGAGGCAGGGGAAGAGAGGGTTCCTGCTCTTCCGGGTTGCCATGCCACCCAGGCTCTCAGCCAGTCTGTGTGGACGGACCCCGGAACTGTTTCTTCTCTATGACCCAGGCTCGTTTTGCAAAGGAAATACCCGCAGACCTGGTGGGTCTGCTTCCAGCACCCCTCGGTGACACTGCTCTTTCCCAGGAAAGGCTGCCTGCCTTTTTTTCCTTTTTTTTTTTTTTCCAGGGGAGCTCAGCAGGTAATTTAAAAGACTAACAAACTTCGGCCTAGCTCACTTTCGGGGAGGAGAGCTGGCTGGAATATTAATGGGGACCACGAGTGATAGCCTTCCTTCCTGATGCGGGAACATATCAAAGAGGTTAGGTCCATGAGCATCGCTCTGCCGAGCCCCATCTCTATTATCCAGCTCTTAATTACTTCATTAAAATTCAGCCGAGGAGCCGCACAGATCCAGTGGCGTGCCCACGGCTTGCTGGGTGATTTCCCTGCCTCTGGCCATACGTACTTTTTAGTTCCCCGGGTCTCCGGAGATGGGAAGGCTAGATCACAGGCAGTCAGATCTGCCGCTGCCGGCGGGTCCCTCGCAGAGCTGGGGCGGCCGCCTGCCTGCTCTCGGCGGGATGTCGGCTCCTCTCCCACAGGCACGGGGACCTCCGCCTGTTACCCCGTGTCCTTGCGGAAGGAGCTGCCCTACAAAAGTGTCTTCCAGAGCACGGAGTCTCCTCGGTGAGACAGCACATGCTGCCGGGAATGTTTTGGAAGAGAGACATGGCTGCCTGCCCTCCCGACTTAAAACAGCCTTGTGTAACCGGACAGTCAACGGGTCCAGGCTGCTGGAGCCAGTTCAGCAGAGCCAGGGTTGAATCATGAGCGTTTATTCCAGTGCCACCGGCAGTATGGGGGAGCAGCAGGTCATCCACAGAAACCCGCTCTGCCCCCCGCCATGAGCCAGCTGCTTCTACTGGGGGGGAGGACCAAGATGACAGGGGAAGCAGGCACAAGGATGTAGCAAATGGGCAGTCTACAGGCCACGCAGGCTGGGCATTTCCAAAGGCCGGAGGGCATGCAAAGGCTGGGCGTCTGCAAAGGCCCGGCGGCTCTGGTTTTTGCAACAAGGTGGTTCATCTTTTCCTGATAATAGGCAGCCCCCCGCATGGAGACGGTGGGCCCCATTTCTAGGTGAGCGTCCAGGTTGCACGTGCAACTTGGCAGCCAGGTTAGAATGCGCTGCTTTACCCAGAACAAAGCAATCCCAGCTAACAGAGCATGATTGCTCTTTCTTACAATTATAACTGCTCTCTAGTATTCTCTTTCTGCCGCTAGCATTTGGGGCTCCCTTTCAGCTTATCCGGGGGACGTGGACCTGAGAGGCTTTGGGTGAGAGCACTTTGACTCGGTCCCTAGTTTGCCAGACCCCTCCAGCCTCCGTTTCACTGTCTGTAAAGTGAAGCTGTGCGTCGGTTTGCCCCTCCTGAGGTCTCAGTTCTCTCTTAGTTCGCAGGCGTCTCCATATGGTCCTAGGGCTTTAATACGGTGTCACCTTCTGGCTGGAAACTGCGGCAGGCAGCTTCTGTCAGAAACTGTCCCCATGGGCTCTCCCTTTTAAATGCTGTCCCTGTTAGTGCTGTCCTCTTTAACGCTGGGAACAGGAAAACCACCTAAAGGTGTCTTTATTTTCAAACGTAGCTTTTAGTCCACAAGCAATGACGCGAAGGTGGTCCTACTTCTTCTGGAGCCTCAGGTGAGTGCATGGGCTCTGGGGGCTGCTTTGGCCCAGAGCCCCTTTAATGCCTCTGTGTGTCAGCCTGTGTCCCTGTGGAACAGATTTGTCAGAATCCCACCGACTTTGCCAAAGACAACACATCTAAACATGCCCCCCTTCCTCAGAGGCAGCATGCACATGCCAGGGAAAGTTGTGGAAGTTTCATCTGCCCTGTCTTGGGCTCCTTCTGCCCCATCCCCCACCTCCCGAGTTTATTTTGCTGTTTTGTAATCACTGTATCTACCAGGGGCCTGTTAGGGAAGAACGGGGAGTGCAGGACCTCCTGGGTTGTGGCCACCGGTGTCTCCAAGGACCTGTGTCAGAGATCACTGTGACCGAGCACTCTCCCCGGGCAGCTCAGGTGGCTCAGGCGGAGGCGCCAGGGCTGAGCTGCAGACAGGCGGTCAGGGCGGAGCCCAGGCTTTCAAAGAACGCAGATGAAGAGGCAGAGCTTGTGCTGAAAAAAAACCAGCCAGGCACGTGAGCCCGAAGCAAGTCTGCGCCTTCTTCTGGGTCTTTGTAGGGTAACGAGAGCCTCTGACAGGCCCCAGCTCTTCTCCTGTCTCCCCAGGAGAGAGTCTGGAGCCCTTCCCCGGCCCAGCCCGTGGTTCCTGGGGGGCATTCCTAAACCCAGGAGGTAGGGTGATATTTGAGGACTTAGCATCGGCAAGGGGTTGGCTCCAGAGCCAAATGTTGCTTTTGGCATCAGGATGTTGCATGGTGTTACTCAGAGAACTCTGTCTCTTTTTCTCTTTCTTTGTTTGCAGGAGGGAGGGATGATCTTCTCAAAATGCTCCTGTACACCCCGCATTCATTCATCACTCTTAAGTTAGCGGTTCTCAACCTGTGGGTCTCGAACAGCTGGCAGGGTCTCCTAAGACCATCAGAAAACACAGGTATTTACATTAAGATTCATAACAGTAGCAAATGACAGTTATGAAATGGTGACAAAAATAATTTTATGGTTGGGGATCACCACCACATAAAGAACTGTATTAAAGGGTTGCGGCATTAGGAAGATTGAGAACCACTGCTCTAAGTGGTGATTGCTCTCAGTTTCATTGAATTCTTCAGATTTCTTTAAAAAAAAATACTTTATTGATTTTTACAGAGAGGAAGAGAGAAGGATAGAAAGTTAGAAACATTAATGAGAGAGAGACATGGATCGGCTGCCTAACGGGGATATGCCTGCAACCAAAGTATATGCCTTTGACTGGAATCAAACCTGGGACCTCTCAGTCCACAGGCTGACACTCTATCCGCTGAGCCAAACCGGTTTTGGCCAGATTTCTTTTTAAAAATGAATTTTGCCGTGTTTCTCCATCTGGCTCAGTGTCTTTCTGTCTCTTTGGGAGGAGGGCTGCATTTGCGTTTAGTAAAGGACCATCTCTCTCCGCTGTGGGACCAGTTTTAAGGATGTGGCACCACACTGCTGCTCGGAGCCCTTATTGTTTTCGTTGTAATGGAGCCACATGGAAGGACCCGGGCTTGGTACGAGCTTGGTCAAGTCCTGTCACCTTGGTAGGCTTTTGGTGTCCCCAGGTGGTAAATGTCCAGTAAATGGAAATGTCATCCACTAGTCTGCTCTATCCAATGGACTGTCATCTGTGAAAGAGTCTTAAAATCGTAAAAGTTTGAAGGTGATAAATTGTATGTAAATTGTATGTCAGCCAGATTGGGCGTGTCTGTGAGGGTGTTTCTGGGTGAGACGAGCATTTGAGCTGATGGACTATAAAGTAGTTTGCCCCCCACATTGTGGAGGGTCATCATCTAATCCATCGAAGGCCACGGGAGAAGCAGCAGCAGAGGCAGGCCAGATTCAACCCCTTCCTGTGTGCCTGCATCACCTGGACCTCGGTCCTCTCCTGCACTGAGATGGGACTTACCCACCCGCTCCCCCGGTTCCCAGGCTGCAGACTCAGACCGAATCCCACCACTGGCTGTCCTGGTCTCCAGCTGGCAGACAGCGGACTGTGGGACTTCTCAGCCTCCATAATCACGTGAATCAGCAACTCGTAATCTCTCTCTCTCTCTATCTCATCTCTCAAGAGGTTATTAGAATATATATATTCCTGCTTCTGTCTCTTTGGAGAACCCTGGCAAATGCAGGTGAGGACATGATGCTTCTGTGTCTGTCTCTTTGGAGAACGCTGGCTTCCTGCAGGTACAGTTACTCCCAGGAGGCGTGGTGGGCAGAAGCAAACGCTCATAACGGATTCCTCTAAGTCAGTGGTTCTCAACCTTTCTAAGGCCGCGACCCTTTAATACAGTTCCTCATGTTGTGGTGACCCCCAACCATATTTCATAACTGTAATTTTGCTATTGTTATGAATTATAATGTAAATACCTGTGTTTCCCGATGGTCTTAGGTGACCCCTGTAAAAATGTCATTTGACCCCCAAAGGGGTCGCGACCCACAGGTTGAGAACCACTGATCTAAGTAGAAACCATTGGCTGGGGCTGTTGAGGGTTGTACCTGGTTCTAACATACTTAATTCAGTGACTATATTTTAGCTCCTTGTGAAATACCGACCATGTGCCCATCCCTGTGCTAGGCAAAGGCATAGAGATAAGTCACATAGACGTTCTGACCCTCAAGGTCACATTCGGGCTCTGTGGGGGCCCATCATGACTGACTTGACCTTCAAATTTGACGAAGCTGCACACACTTTGTAAAGCAGTGCCTGTGGCAAGACTTAAAAGTTTATTTGGGAGATGCAAGCCGAGGAGATGAGAGTGAAAGCAGAGAGAGGAAAGGGGGGACAGGGGAGATGCAGCATAATGCAGCGCTCTGTGTGATGGCTGGCAGGTGGATGACAAGCGTCGTAGAGACGTTAGATCATCAGGGGGCATGTTACCTTGGCAGACAGGGTTTCTTGGGAAGGTGTGCAAGAAAAACAGCCGAGACCGGTTTGGCTCAGTGGATAGAGCGTGGGCCTGTGGACTGAAAGGTCCCAGGTTCGATTCCGATCAGGGGCATGTACCTTGCTTGCAGGCACAACTCCAGTAGGGGGCGTGTAGGAGGCGGCTGATAGATGTCTCTCATCGATGTTTCTGACTTTCTATCCCTCTCGCTTCCTCTCTGTAAAAAAATCAATAAAATATATTTAAAAAAAAAAAGGAAAAGGAAAACACAGACTTGGAAGCAATTCACACTGAGGAGAAAAGAAGCTATTTCCTTCTGTTTCTGTTTCTCGTTGGTCAAGGTTACATCCAGAGGGAGTTAACTACGCTCTTAGGTTGTGTCCTCTACGCCCGAGTGGATGTTCAGAGAGCCGGATCCTGTGCCCCAAGGTGTCATACTTAGTACAGGTGCAGAAGCGAGGTTATTTGGCACAGGTGTGGTCCAACCAAGAGCGAGAGCAGGACAGCTGAGGTATCTGAGAGGCGTGTTGGCTTTGGGTCCTATACTGACCTCTCCTCAAGGTTAGAAAACTTGGAACCCAGTGGAGCTCAGGGGTGGATATGGCCTCTATCGCCATCTACTGGACATGACTGCATCCTGCTGATGGCCTCTAAGCCGAACATCCTCACCCAGCGGCTCCACAGCCGCTGAATGGCTTGTGATGCCCACCTCCACCTCCCCTGGGGGCCCAGTCCAGCTGTATCCTCTCCCCAATCCCTTCCAAGAGGCCCAGATCCTTATTCAGAAACACTGGGATTTTTGGAGTAAAAAAAACCCAAAAACTATAGACAGACTTCAGAAACAGTCCGGGGAGATTATAAAGAAATGTGGGCCAGTGTTCCTAGGAGAAGGTATAGAATATTCAGCAGCACGCATGTCAGAAAGGGCCCGCGGAGGTTCCCAAGGCAGAGACTCACCCTGAATTATGATTCCCGGATGCAGAGCCCAGCGAAAGGTTGCAGCATAACAGATTAGGGCTGGGTTCCGAGGCGCTTATAAAGATAGAGCCGCCTTCCCCACATGCAGTGGGATATTAATTTCCGGGGCCGGGCTTCAATTGAACAGAAAGACGGAGTAGAAAATAGAGCTGTCTCTTCGGTCCCGGCGGTCACAATAGAGCCTCACCCCAATCGTCTCTGGGAAGGGTCTCCCAGGCACTGAAAAACCGTGCCTGCGCTGTCCTTTCTTTCCATGGTAACTGGAGGTGCGCAGCTGGAGGGATGGCAATTACTGTCCGCAGATGAGGGACCGGAGGCATCTGGAGAGTGACTGACCCTCCCAGGCACAGAACAAGTCTGAGCGAGCGCTGGGCGGTTTGCAGCTAGTAAAATCCTACTCCCACCGGGGAGCAGACGACCACAGTTATACAATGGTGCCTTGAGATACGAGTGCCCTAACATACAAGATTTTTGAGATACGAGCAGTCGAGCGAGCGATTTTTGCTTTGAAATACGAGCAACAGTTGAGATAGGAGTCATCGCGCGGATCGACCGGCTGCACACGACCCACCAGTTTACCTCGACTCATAGTTTCCCACGCCTCAAGGTTATGGAACGAATTAAACTCGTATCTCAAGGTACCACTGTATTTAATTCTGCATAAGCAGAAAGGGTATCGCCATGTAGACCTGCTGTGTGCTACACCCTGTGTGAACTAGTAGACATACATGATCTTCCTCAGTTTTACCGTGCATCTGACAGGCCAGTATTCTCTCCATGCATTACTAAGTGTCCTTCCCCCCCCCCCGCCCCTCAGCACCCAGCTCAGGGCAAGGCTTTCAAGGAGGTGAGAACCCGCAAGGAAATGTCTGGGGTGTTGGGAGGATCTGGCCTCTTATTATTATTTGAAACTCCCTGGAACTTTCTCTCTTTGCTTTAAGACTATGAAATGTGAGGCTCCGGGCAGATGGGGAGAACTTGGGAGTAAGTTTGTCCGGTTAAGTGGGTGTGGCAGTTGGAGGACAGACACCTTTGGAAGCCAGACCAGGGGCCTCAGGTGATGGCTACACAATGAATGGGTAGAGGGTAGGGTTTACTCTTACTGACTCAGATGGACTTCCAGAAACACCCAGTTAATATCTCCTGTGCCTAAGACAGCTTTCCTCATGTCTGTTGAACACTGGTTACTGGCCTAGGCTGGGGCTCAGCCATTGCGGCCGCCTTGCCCGGTGTGATGGGAGGGCACCAGCAGGTTTTGGCGGAGCAGGTGTCTGTGTGGGGCCTGGTGCCAGGTGCTCCCTCTGTCGGGAGATAGAGGTCATGTATGGGCTTTGGGCCTAGCCCCCCGTATGACTGAATTGAGGGAGGCACTGATGAGGAAACAGGTGTGAGAGCAACAGCCAATCAGAATGCCCTCTGCCTCCCCTGCTGCCCTGATTGGAGGGTCCCCCGCAGTGGCCGTCGCAGGATGAAGGCATGCATTCTGCGGCTGTCACGGCCGTGCTGACTGTGTGGACGAATGTGGACATTATCGAGGCAGTGATGGCAACGTGACCATGACCCTGGCCTGGACTTCAAGCGGGAACCTGGGTTCAGCTGTGGTCTGCGATGGTTGTGACTGCGGAGAGCACACTCTCCACAGGCCTCTCATTAGCGCCGGGGGAGATCTTCCTCCCAGGTGTTCACATAGGAACAGTTTAACTGCATTTGGTCACCCTCTGCGATGACCTCACTGCC